>SSNP01000423.1:99595-109233 GCA_006937955.1 Pachypanchax playfairii | reverse complement strand
GTCTCACAAAAACACACAGTGGTAGAATTCTCCCTGAAAGTGCTGATGTTTCATCGCGCAGGAAGGCCGCGTGGTTGGAGTTCACAGCGGTGCCTTTAAAGAGGACCGACAGCCCTCAGGCTAATGTGCGTGATGTAGGATTTTTTTCTGCTGTGATTATTTAATGAAAGGCAGACAGATCATTTGTTTTTACCCCACCCCTCACCCATCCTCACCCCTCACCCCCCTCCTCAACACACACACACACGTTAAAAAGCTGTGGCTGGAGATACAGTCCTCGGAGTCGACTTGTGTTAGTTACACTTCTCTCTCTGTGTTTATTTCTGGGAGTCTGTGGACCGTGTTTCCACATATCCATATTTGATGTACGCGCGTGCGCACACGTCTGCACGCGCGTTATCTTTAGGCTACATAAAATCATCAAGTCGGTGAAAAGAAGGACTCTAGCTTCAGATATTTATAATAATGTCATCATGATCATCTGGTTTTATTTTAAGAGTTTATGTGTGTTTATGTTTGTTTGTTTTGTTTGTCTGGTTTTTTTATTTATTTTATTTTATTTTTTTTTGCTTCAATTCATGTTTTTACCTTCTAAAAATAACTTACCACGTGCAAAAATCGGACTCATTTAATTTTGGGGGCCAAAGTTCGTTTTTCTGCCCGGGACATTTTTGTATTTCACGCAACCCCCCCCCCCAACACACACACGCACACACATTCGCGGTCTCCTCACATGCGCATGCGTCAGTCGGCAGCTGCGAAGGAGAAGATTTGCATTTTATGTGTGTTCTTACAAAACCTTGAAATTGGCCTAATCATTTAAAAACACGCTCAAAAAGATCATCTTTTCCAGACATCCCGAACAATCAGCTGGGCACACCCCGACCTCTTCTTCTTCTTCTTCTTCTACTATTTTTAAATGTATAACCTCCGACTTGGTGCGGGCAAAAATTAAAACAGCTCGTCCATCCTCACCAATCTGCAGTCTATATGTTGGTCTGCGAGCAGGAGGTAGTATGCTGCATGTTTTGCACCGTATATTCCAGCTTGCCTTGAAGTTTGAAATTGCGTTATGCTATCTTTCACACAACAGCGAATGCAATTTGACATGTGGCGTTTAGGCTACCCACACCAGCTTCGACTTCATTTGAGATCGGTGAATTAGATAACAGGAAATTATTTTAGGGGCTGAGCCTCCTTCTCACGAGGGAGAAGTCAGCTATGTTTCGTATTCAAACACTGATTGTCTAATAAACGCGCGCCTGAACGTTCCCTCGACAATTTAACGGGATAATGAGAAATGCAGTAAGGTTTTGATTTGTCGAGAACTAAGATGATTATTTCCCCTATGCATTTTTCTCTTTAGCTTTTCTTTACCACAGGCCAGAAGCGCTGCGCTCTGCTCACTGTCTGAGGGAAATTTGTGGACACAGTCAATCATAGTTCCGGTTTTAATTCTCGTTACCTGACACTGTGTATAAACTTCAGCTAATTTCAAATGTCAACAGATTTGTTTACCAACGCAATGTACACTTTTTAAAAATATATTTCTATCTTTCGGTGTACATTGAATAGATTTATAAACATGATCTGAAAATGGCTACGAAAAAAGCCCACGCGCACATCACAACGGTTAGTGTCAGATGTTTAATGTGATGTTTAATGAATGGGTTATTTGTCATTAAAACAGACATAAATAGATCTGTAACTGTAAAAACATATAAATCACACAAAGACACACAAAAGATAAACACCTAAAACTAAAATGATGTAAAGACTCGTGTCCATCATGTCTTCTGAAACAGTGCACGGTAAGCGGTCCCACACGCGCAGAGCCTATTAACCCTCTCGGACTCCCGTGGAGATCATCGGGGTAAGCGCGCCTACCGTAACTGTCCATGGTGCTGAAGCTATAAGAGGGTTTCCGCTCTGCTCCGCCGTTGTCCTCCTAAAAAGAGACATAAAAAGCTTTTATCTTATTTACATCTTATTTAGTGATGTTCTCTGTAAAGAAAAACAGATAAATCCTTTAAAAAAAAAAACGAGAAAACCTTCACGGTCTGGAAGTTTCTACTTTTAAAGAGAATCTTTGGAACGCTCGTTTTGATTTGTTTATTTCTTTTTTAGAATTTGCATCTTTGTGAGACCCAGTAGCATCTGTGTGTGTAGCTGAGTGAACTTAGAACTGTGTGATAGGGTGTGTTTTAGTGTTAGCTACGAACCGGAGATCACTAGATCACTTCTAAAGCTACTGATGAAGACCGTCAGTCCAACATGAAACCACACATACTACATACTGCTAAATGTCAAAACATTTGTTAAGCACAATTTCTTTTCTATTCATTTCTATTTATTTATTTGGTGAGAAATTAGCACTGAATGATATTATATATATATATATATATATATATATATATATATATATATATATATATATATGAGACATACATTAGACCTCATCATAGAGCTCCAATATAACAATTCTTAAAACTATTGACTAATCAAAGCATGAAACAGAGAATTTAAAACAGCTTAATTTGTTTTTTACATTTCTAAAAGTCTGATGGTTCTTTCTCAAGAGGTCCCTACAACAGTGTACACATACTGTATAATTACATTTTTGACATTTGCTCTTGAAATGTGTAACACAAACACATGTTCCTTTGCTCTGGATTTAATTATAAAACTCTTATTCTGCACACAGTCCTGTAGACCTTTTAGATCTTCTTTCTAATTATCGTTCAATGACACAGAGAAGCTTTCAGCTTACAGCTTTGTTTTCAGTATATGGATTACATTACAGAAAATATCCATATGTAATATATCAATGTGGATGGAATCATTTCTCAGTAAGATAATGAAATCAAACTTGAATAAAATTTCAAATAACTGAACATGAGCTGCTCTCTTTTATTCAGTGACGCCGGATAACACAGAACGAAAGAGGAAAAAAGTTAGCAGAGGTTCAAGGAAGCAGGTTTTATTAAAAGGATAGGCCAGTGCTTCAAAGACCATGAGGTCCACATCACACAATTATACAATACAATTAGGATTAAAGGGGCAAAATGGAGATAACAGGAGATAGGGATAAATTATCACACAAGGAAAGATGTGACTCTCTTCTGACCTTCATTAAGAGAAAAAAAATCTCATTTAGCGCTAGCCTTCCTTGCAGGGGGATTTCAGCTTCCCACCCGAGACTCTGACTCAGTAGATAAGATTTAGCAAGTATAAATTTGAACCAAAACAATAACCAAAAACTATATTCAAACATAAATCCAGTAAATAGTGTTTTTATACACATATCTTACTGTATAAATGTTACTATTTGGGGTTTTTGGCTTAATTTCCAATGATCATCTTGACTGAAGTCCTGACACGAGCATATACACTCTGTTAATAACCATCAGATTTAAGAGCAGATGTTTATAATAATTACACCATGTGGCACCTGAAGGCAACAACCACTCAGAAGAAGCTCTGTTCAACCAGCTTGTGTTTGAATTCACCATGTTGGCAAACAGCCTGGATCTGGACTACAGGGAACACCCCCAGCGACAAGAAGGGTACAAATTCTTGTCGTTCGGGGTGTACCCTGTAGTGCAGGTCCACTTTTGTACCTTTTGAAGTTGTTCCAGTAAAACAGTAAAATTATGCCCCATTTTGAAGTCTTAAACCAACATTCTGAAACATAATATTGAAAATAATGGATGAAACTTAATAAAATGGAGATTAACCAGCCTTGACCAGGGTTGCAGGTGCAGTTGAAATGGTACAAATTTGTAGTTTATATCAATTTGAACTCTCAGAGGGGCATTTCTGACCTTTTAAAGAACAATATTGTACTTTTAAGGGAACATTTTAAAACAATTTACCTATAGGTACAAAAATGTTCTTGTCTCGTACCTCTATTTCTGAGAGTGTATGATTTACAAATCAGAGAGCTACATAAGGTTCAGTGTCTTGCCCAAGGACATGTCAGCTTTTAGTGGTGGAGGCCAGGATCAAACCCCAAACCTTAAAGAACTCTTCCTCCTGATCCACAAGCTCATCCCAAAAGACAGCAAACATTCAGATGTGTTTCATCTCACTGGTGATGGAAAATCCACGTCACTAACTTTAACAAGATCCTCAGAATATTATAAATGACACCTTTCATTTATACATCATCAGTCAAAAATCTATAAAATACTGAAGAGCCAGTTTATCTGTTATCTGTTATAATGGTACAGTATCTAGTAACTTGAGTACTGATGTGTCCTTTTAGTTTGATACCAGGAAGTGAGTCATGTTTAGGAGCTGAATGAGTCAGTTTGATCCAGTAACATCATTCAGAGATATCCTGTTTTATTAATTACCTCCACCAACATTTGGACAGTTCAGATTACTTCTGCTTGTGCCAGATCACCATCATAGGACAAACAACTTCACCAATAAAGCCGCCCAAAACAAAACAGAACAAATCTGGACTGTAAAATCTGACCAGTGAAAACGATCCTCACCAGAACTTTTCTTCATGAAAAGAGATACTGTGCAAACTGTTTGGGTCACAAAAAACACGTTGTTAAAGATCTACTTAAGCAATAATAATCAAATTACACCCAAAAATGGAAACCTCAAATAACCGAGATACAATCAAAAATAGCTAAGAATATTGCAGTAATGTCTAGAGTAAGACACCTGTTGAACCATGGACGTATTTTTAGGGGGGGACACAGGGGACATGTCCCCTGCACTTTTTCAAAAGGCCGTTTTGGTCCCCTGTACTCTGCAACTGTCCAAAAACAATATTTCGTTACATTAAACAGAGATGGGTTGAGCACTAGGACCAAGCAGAAAACGGCCGCTCAAGCTGAAGCCCCTCCCCTAGTTTAACCCGCCTACCAGTTCCTCTTGTGTGATTGGCTGTTTCTGCTGTCACTCCCCCTTGCCTGTTTGCACACTGCAGACAGACAGACCGGTGTGGTGGCGAGCTAACCTGCGGTCAGGAGTGCTGTGCAACTGTCGTTTGGCCGGCGTTTGGGTTTATGATGTCAAAGAGAAAAAAAGGCGACATAAGAGACTTTTTTAGAAGTCAAACTGTAAGTTACTCAAAGAAATGTCTTCCAGCCATCCTTCAACACCTTCACTGGGTCCATAAAGCAGCATGTCCACCTTTATAGCCTCATCGTGTAAAAAAGCTCACAATAATCTTGAAACGTGTATTCCTTTAGTGTAAGTGCTGATAAATAAAATGTATTATTATTATCAAAAAGGTAAAAATACCATGTAAATTAATTTATGTTTATTTATCTAAACTCGTGATTATTGTGCAATTATATATTTTTTTGGGTGATAATGTTTGGCTACATGCTTTACAACCAGTCAAACCAAGGAAAATTGGGCTTAAAAGTAGCAATAGAAAACTAAAAGAAACAATGGAGGACACAGTAAGCTGAAAGATTAGTTTTATGTAAAACACTTCTGTCCCCCCACCTCTGAAATCAAAATTTCATCCATGGTTGAACTATAGATTTACTGTGCATTAATACTTCCTTATTTTAGCTACTGTATAGAGGTTTGGGGTAACACCTATAAAAGTAATTTAGACAGTCTTTAAACTGCAAAAGAACTAAAGAAAGCCTAACGAGTTGTTCATAATATTTGGTTCAGAGATCACACAAACAAACTGTTCTTAACATGGCGAATAATGAAAATAGAAGACGTGATTAAACTAAAAACATTGGTCCTGGTGTATAGAACAAGTCATAATGCCCTCCCTGACAATATTCAAAAATCATTCAATAGATAAGAGTGTTATAATTTAAAGGAGAACGCCCGTTTTTTGCAATTGGGGCCTTATTTATTCTGTGAGATGTGTTTTACTCGTCATCAGTGGTACTTTTTTGCGATTCGGATTCGTCTCGGAGATTTTTGATTCACACGGCAAACACCTAAACGCCAATAAATGAGAGTCGGTTGGGCCTGCGTTCGCCGACCCTAAATCGGTTTAAAATCAGTTCAAATCCGTTATTTTTTTAATCTGGCCATTTAGATACTCTATTGTTTTTTGCATTCCAGTGCCATCTTGAATCCTGCGCTCATAGAAATGATATTTTTTAGGAAGCTAAGCCACTGCACCAATAGAATGGGTGCGCGGAGAGATGACGTCACTCTCCCGTCACTGTAAAAAATATCGTTTCTATGAGCGCAGGATTCAAGATGGCACTAGAACGGAATAAACAAAAGAGTATCCTAATGGCCAGATTAAAAAAATAACGGATTTGAATTCGAATACGAGTAAAACACATCTCACAGAATAAATAAGGCCCCAATTGCAAAAAACAGGCGTTCTCCTTTAAGAGGAGAATTCGTCATATGAAAACGAGGCGTTCGTACTACTATTAAAATTCTGTGTATCTCCCAAACAGGAAATAACTGTGTAGAATGATTTAGATCCAGAAATCAAGAGAAGTTCCAATCTGGGACAATTTAAAAGAATGTATACAAACAAAAATACACTGTGTGTTCATAAACAGACTCATGCACACTGTTATAGATTTTGTATGTCTTTATAATGTATGATTTTGGATGTAATGTAGGGATATGTTTTTATAAGTTCTCTGAACTTCTCCTTACCTCTATTGGACATGGATTTTTAATTTGGTTTCATTTTTACTTGTAGATTTTGTTTTTTTCTTTGCTCAATGAATAAATAATAAAAAAAAAATCTTAATTTTGAGATGAAATCTGGAGAGACTTCAGTCATTCTGGGCTCCTTTGATGTTTATTCTTATATCAAATGAAACACATAGTAGTGAAGTGTTGCTGAGGAACTGCAGCTTGTTTTTACGATGACCACATCAGGTGCTTCTACAAGTTTAGAGCTCCAACACGTGTTTAAACCATATTACACACCAGGACTCATCAGTGGATGTGATGTTTCTGTCTGAGTGTATAAACATCGTTTTAATTCAAGCTCTGATGATCTTATTTAATTACAGGAAACACGTTTTAATAAAAAAAAAAACAGAATGTTTCTAATAATTATTATCAGAGAACTCAATGGAAACCAGTGATCTTTAACATAATCCTCAACATGTGTGATCATAAAATTAAAATACAAACAATACTTTAAACATTTCTCTCTTTTTTACCTTTAAAGCAGAACCACCATCTCAACTGATCTGGGACATCAAGGCTTGATGTAAAGCCGTCAGGTCAGGTAACTGTCTCATATCCTGGTGTAACATTTAAATGTCTTAAAGATCTACAAGTTAATGTTCTTCTGTTTGCTTTTTGTTTTGTTTACAGACCTTTAGAACAGAAAATGTAAAACCTGTATTGGGGAAAAAAAGAGAAGCGGTGCCAGTGAGCTGCAGCATAAAGACTGAGACAAATCCAACATGCAATAATAGCGAAAAGAGACTTAAAGAATGTGAGAGCGTTTGAAGCCAGGCGAACAGAGGAAGAGAGGAAGAAAAAAAATGACAATTCCACAAATCTGTATCAGTGAATGATTAATTAATTTCAGCTGAATGATCTGTTCCAGGCTTATGAGATATCAGCTTCTATTTCTTTTACACTTTTACTGAAGATCTCAAGAGACTGGTAGTTCAAAAGGCGGTTCAGAAAGTCTTTGCCATACGTTGGGTCTTTGATGTGTTTTAACTGTCATAATCTCACTGTTCAGAAATTGAGAAATAAATTTGTTTCATTGTGTATGTGCTCTTTTTCCTTCTTCTTCTTCTTCTTCATGTTGTATTTAAACTACTTCACACTTTTGATGATCTTTTTTGGCATTTATTTCTTGAAGATTGTAACTGAACTGTCTCCATCTGCCATGTTTGACCCGTGTCCGGTTGCAGCTGGATCTACAGATGCATCCTGTTGTTTTTCCACAGCCAGCTTGTCTTCATGGCTTCATGTCCCTCACTTTAACCACCAATATATCTCCCACTTGGATATATTCACTCACATGCAGGTAGATATGCGGTTACTATTTATTCAGAAGCAAACCAAGCTTGTAAAGAGGTAATAGCCAAGAATCACAACTCTGCAGGGGTGGACGAAGATTGAAATTGGTCCGACACTGTCCTCTCTCAAATTGAGGGACTATTGTAGTATGTCAAACAAAAGGTTTTTTATCAGAGGCTCTCAATGTAAACCCTCCACCACCCCACCCCACCCCCACCTTACCCCACTCTCTTGGCCACCAACTCGTTCTTCTTTTTCTCTCTTTTCTCATTCATTTATTCCACTGTGTGTGGAAATAGGCTGGGCAACAATTAATTTCAGAGTGAATTCAGGCAGGATCTATTACCCCTCTCTGCCTCTATTGCTCTAATGGAAATCTATTTCACTTCTCTTTTGTGTCCAATATAATTTAATGCCCATTTTATTAATGGCCTGAAATAATTACGGAAGCCTTTTGTGATTCTTGAGTATGTTTCATTTAATTGTGTAATAAATGTCTAATCAGAGCTCCCATCTGAAGCCATTATGGCATTAAAATTAACAATTACGCCACAAATGTCTTGGTGAATGCGTTGGGGTCTATAGAAATCGTTGCTGATAACAAGACACATATAAATCATTCATGAGAATTTTTGCAGAGAAAAAGCGGCGTGAGAGATAGGAGGATGGGAGGGAGAGAAAAGATGGAAGAAGAAAAGAAGAGAAGAAAGAGGCTGAGTTTTCTTTATTCCATTGAGAAACGGGGATGGCCAGAAGATAGGGCATTCTAAAACTGTGTCACCCTCTCCAGTTCTTTTCTTCCACTGTCTCTCTCTATCTCCCTTTAATTTGCCTTCCTCTTTATTTTTGAAGTGACAGATTTCACTTTAGGAATTCATTAACCGTTAACTTGAATGATAAAATATCTATCAGGCCCTCTGCCCGGTTCCTTTGCTAAGCTGCGTGGCACTCTGGTTTGACGTTGTGGGTGACCGAAGGCAATTAAAGAGGCTTCACACTCCCTCACTCAGCCAGCGTCACTTTCTCTGTGAAAATGGGAAGGCTGCTCAATGCGCCAGCAAGAGTTGTTTTTTTAGTAGCCAAGTATACAAATTTCATGGTATGGGGGAACTCCATCTGCCTCAGAAACCCCTCATCAGTTCCTCTGTGTCATTTTCAAGCTAACATACCACAATTGGTTTTGGTGAATCTATTTTAAGGTTTTGGTTTTCTTTCTTCTCTCTTGCTATGATGCACAAAGAGTCTTACTGTCCTAACTCGATTCCATCAGGAGACAGGAAGTGACTTTAATGTTGCTGATCAGAATCTTGATCTTATTCTTGTTTTATCTGATATATTTTCTTTGTGTCAAACTGTTTTAAATAAGTTGGTTGAAATGTTTCTCCTTATTAACTCCATCCAGATGTTGTTGCTTCAAAAAGTTTAGTTCTACAAACAGAATGAACATCCGTTCCTCTGTGACAGTCACCTTTTCCAAGAAACAAAGTTTTTATGTTTTTAAATTTAGTCAGGATTAGATATTAACATATATTTTTAAATGATTTTTGTAGGTTTTGTTTTAGTTTTTGACCGTCCTATCTCAACATGTTGGCAGACAGTATTGTGGGTCTTGGTGTCTCGTCATGTCAGGACACATTTACTCTACAACAGGAGAAGATTCATTTATTTCTTCTGTTGTATAA
>SSNP01000423.1:56155-97090 GCA_006937955.1 Pachypanchax playfairii | reverse complement strand
CATGGGGACCAGGCTTCGGTCCCCACAAGAACCCTCGGACCCCAGAAAGATAGTAAAAGTCAGGAAACGGGTCCCCAGGAGGTCAGAAATACAAACCCACACACACACACACACACACACACACACACACACACACACACACAGGAACGGGTCTTGCTATTCTTATTATGCCATTATAACAACTTCAGATCTTTCTACAGTTTAATCCAGACATTGACCCTAATGTGAACCCGTACTACACGTCTAACCCTAAAACTACCTTAAACTACTCTAAATGGTATTCTACATGACTGCTTTAGTCCCAACAAGGTGGTTAATATCTGTAAAGATCTCTAAATCTCTCTAAACAGGAAACAAAAACAGCTGGAGAGAGGAAGCAGCTTCTTTCTGTATTATAGTTATATAATATATTATATATTATATTATAGTCAGTACATCCATGTACCATTTCCTGTAAATCCTTTCTTTATCATTTCACAAAGTGAATCTCACCTTCAGAGAGGAAAGACCCCACCAACAGCTACACAACGCTGAACGCATAAAACATCGAGGACACGTTTAAAAATCATCACAGTCAGGAATAAATCTTCCTCATGATAAGAACATTTACTGCTAATAATCATCATTGTTCACCTAATATTAGGAGAAGTATTTTGTCATTTAGTGTCATGAGCTATTATTACCTGACAAAAGTTTTCCAAAAGACTTTCACTTAACACAACACAATAAATAAATCTAGCGGAATATATTTTATAACTCAGACAACTTGTTTGAATCAGAATGAAATGTAAAAAAGCAAAAATATTGAATTAATTTAAAAAAGAGAAAAGAAATATAGTATTTTACAAATGTTGGCAAATTACACATGAAGACTAATGAGTGTAGTATGTAAAATGCTAAAGTACAGAAACATTCTTAAGTTGGGTAAGAAAAGGAAAACTAAGCACAAATTCCTCCAACTATTTTTGCACTTTTTTGCGTTTCTTCCTATTAGGCTTTTCTTTGACCAAGCAGATTCTCTACAATTTGATTATCCTTTTAACTGCTGTGCAAATTAACCTTGGCATTTTCACAAAAAAACATGAGCGTCTTTGTGATCACGCCTCGCACCTTTTCCTCTCTTCTTCTAGTCCATTTAACTCCAAGCTCCAAATTTCACGGTCAATTTTATCTCACTCCTTTTCAAAGAGTTCATCATCAATTCTTCACAACTTTTCATGTCCCCTTTCACTCTAGATTCACTGCGAAATTGTCCATTCAGGTTATTAAATAAGTGTGACTGCTATAAATTTCTGGCAACACCCAACTCTTTAAATGTGCATGTGGAGCGCCGACGTGCAGCAGTAATTAGTCTTTGTTTATCTTTGGTTTATCCACAAATACACAGTCCTGTTCCGTCTCTGTTTTACACACTAATTTAATTGTCCCTCCAGTCCCCAACCCTGACATGCACACCCCCCCGAGCGCACACACACACATAAGCACGCACGCACACACACACACACGCGCGCACACACACACATACGCACGCACACACACATGCACACACACACACCCCCGCGCGCACACACACACATACGCACACACGTACACACACACACACACACAAGCCCACATGCACACACACACACACACATTTTTAATTGCTTATTTCTACACATTGATCATTTCAAGCAACAAACATAGTTCAGGTTTTACAGTTTTTCTTAGCAGTAACTGATATAATGAAAACTAACTAATTAATTAATAGAATTCATTGATATTTTACAAATAAAATAATTTCAAGACTTTTCAAAAGCATCAACTCTAAACCAGAAAAGATTTTTTTGCAGAATCAAATAAAACATTTATTTAGATGATGTTTTAAAGTGCTGTAACATGAAGATGATATAATGTTGATTAATATTTAATATAAATATATAACCGAACCCCTTCGTGTAAACTCTAACAACACAATACAAGTTGTCATCAGACATGTAATTGCTAACTGCTTTGTGTTTGTCTGGGTTTAACCAGCTGATGGCTGTCCGTCCTGCTGGACGTGTCTTCGTCTTACTGTTGCCTCCTCAGGTTTTGTGGACAATTATTCAGTGAAATTCTTTGGCTTCCACAGATGTTACTAATTAACTGAATCTAACTAAAGCTGCACCATGACATCATGGACCTGCAGTCTCTCCCTGTTTCTCTTGCTGCTTTGGTTTTTCTCTCATGATCTAAAGACATGTATGTTGTATGTTAGATTAACTGGTGAGAGTCTGTTTATATGGTCATGTGTGAGTCTGTGTTAGTATTACACTGATAACCTGATCTTGTTGTACTTTTCCTTTTACATGTTTAACGTGACAGACGCCAACTTCCTGTGAACATGAACAACATGAGATGGTACAGTAAAATGAGAGGGTGAATTCTTCTTCTGCTCCCTTCAGCATGTCCACAACAAGTCCTCTGTCTCCATCTGTCCTCTACATCTTCTTCTCTCACACCAACCAACCTCATGTCCTCCTTCACTACATCCACATGTCTCCTCTTTGGTCTTCCTCTAGACCAGTGTTTCCCAACCCTGGTCCTCAAGGGACACTGTCCTGCATGTTTTAGATGTTTCCCTGCTCCAACACAGCTGAGTTAAATGAGCAAATTACAAGACAAGTTATCAGGTAATTTGCTCATTTAACTCAGCTGTGTTGGAGCAGGGAAACATCTAAAACATGCAGGACAGTGTCCCTTGAGGACCAGGGTTGGGAAACACTGGTCTAGACCTCCTGCCAGCAGTTCCCACTTCAGCATCCTTTTCCCAATAAACCCACTGTCCCTCCTCTGGACATGTCCAATCGTCTCAGTCTGGTCTCTCTGATATCTCCAAAACATCTAACATGTGTCGTCCCTCTGATGGACATGTTCTTGATCCTGTCCATCCTCGTCCCTCTGATGGACTCCATCCTGAACCTGTCCATCCTAGTCCCTCTGATGGACTCATTCCTGAACCTGTCCATCCTAGTCCCTCTGATGGACTCATTCCTGAACCTGTCCATCCTAGTCCCTCTGATGGACTCATTCCTGAACCTGTCCATCCTCATCCCTCTGATGGACATGTTCTTGATCCTGTCCATCCTCATCCCTCTGATGGACTCCATCCTGAACCTGTCCATCCTTGTCCCTCTTGTGGACTCCATCCTGAACCTGTCCATCCTCGTGCCTCTGATGGACTCGTTCCTGAACCTGTCCATCCTCATCCCTCTGATGGACTCCATCCTGAACCTGTCCATCCTAGTCCCTCTGATGGACTCATTCCTGAACCTGTCCATCCTAGTCCCTCTGATGGACTCATTCCTGAACCTGTCCATCCTCATCCCTCTGATGGACATGTTCTTGATCCTGTCCATCCTCATCCCTCTGATGGACTCCATCCTGAACCTGTCCATCCTTGTCCCTCTGATGGACTCCATCCAGAACCTGTCCATCCTTGTCCCTCTGATGGACTCCATCCTGATCCTGTACATCCTCGTCCCTCTGATGGACTCCATCCTGATCCTGTACATCCTCGTCCCTCTGATGGACTCATTCCTGAACCTGTCCATCCTCGTCCCTCTGATGGACTCCATCCAGAACCTGTCCATCCTCATCCCTCTGATGGACTCCATCCTGAACCTGTCCATCCTCATCCCTCTGATGGACTCCATCCTGAACCTGTCCATCCTTGTCCCTCTGATGGACTCCATCCAGAACCTGTCCATCCTCATCCCTCTGATGGACTCCATCCTGAACCTGTCCATCCTTGTCCCTCTGATGGACTCCATCCAGAACCTGTCCATCCTCGTCCCTCTGATGGACTCCATCCTGATCCTGTACATCCTCGTCCCTCTGATGGACTCATTTCTGAACCTGTCCATCTTCGTCCCTCCCAAAGAACCTCACCATGTTCATTTCTGCTCCCTCTAGCTGTGTGTCATGTCCCTTCCTCAGTGTCTCCAAACCAGACAACCAAACCTGACAACCTTGGGTCAGGATCTAACATCCATGTTTAGATGAATCTGTTTTTATAACTTGATCTCAGCTGGACAGAAACTAGAACAACACAGATCAGATTCTAATGTTAGTTCTAAAGTCGCGTTACTTGATCAACAATAATGACAATAGTTGGAAGGACAGTGTGGATTTTTTTCTCATTGAAACAGAATTTCATGAAGTCTTCATTGTTGAGAATCACAAGCACGTACGGTTCAGTGGAGCTCAAACTTTTATTATAGTGTTTACAGTAAGAAACAGAAATGGCTGGTTGTTCATCTATTAGGGCTGAAGAACTCAGTTCTAGATGTGTAAAGATCTCTTATATGTAAACAGTTAAACATCTGACTTATACAGAAAATAAAAGTGACAGAAGGAAAGAATCATTGCTGAGTTGTACAAAACTTAATACACTGATAAAAACTGTGACAGAGAACCGAAAAATCCCTCGAGAGCTGAGTGAATATAAATAAGCTGTAATAAAATGTTTATAGAGTTTATAAAGTAAAACAAAGAGACAGGATACACCTGACTGTGAACATCAGCAGGTCAGAACAAACAACCACTGATAATAATTTTAAACCCTCCTGCTGTTCATATCAGTAACATTAACTAGTCATCAGTTTACTGAGAGGATGAAAAGTGTGAAACAATTTACGGAGACTCAATACAAGTTTAGATTTTTATACTGTGAATGCAAGTAGGTTCGTTTCCTGTTTAAAATACTGTTAAATGCTTGTTTTTTGTGCTAAAATACAATTTAATGTTGTTTCTTTTTCATTTCTTTAACACTGTTCTGTTCAACTGGACAGAGTAATTAGGATAAAAGTAATTTCTTTATGGCATTTATACCCACAGTCTAAGTTCTTTCCTCTTTCCTTTGTCTTTTAAGACACTATGAGGTTTAACTGGAGACCAGTGCACATCATCTCTTGGATGAGAGGGTAAATGAGGGATCCCCAGACTCCAGGATTACCCTATTATTGAGAAGACGTTCCACTAAGCCTCCACCACTGACACATATTCCTGTTCTATGGCCTATTCACTTTGAAATATGTCTTGTCAGGGAGGCTTACAGAAATCTGCATAATCCTTTTTCATCACAATTAAAGATACCACTGAACAATAAAATTGCTTGCTCTCTGGTTTGTTTCATGTTGCCTCAACAAAAAAGTGGATGTGGAAAATGCAGCTCGGCTGCTGCTGCAGGTCGCAAAAGGTTGAGATGAATTTAGGTGTCTGAAGAGAGTAAATCATTTGTAAACATTGTTTTTACTTGGCAAGTTTACTAATGTGAAAAGGGTGAAATGTTCTGTTGGAAAGTTTTAACATTTTTTAAAACAAAACTGTAATAAATAACATAATAAAATATAATGAAATCTAATTTAAAAGATCAACAAAAAAATCGGATTTTTCAGAAATATTCTTGAAATTGTTCTAATAAAGTCTAGTCATGCCTCCCTCACACTGGAAAATGCAAAGATAAAATAAAGAAGGTAAAACTAGTAACATAAAAAGGATTTTATCTTCAGTTCAATTTGATCTCAACCAGCTTCCATGTCATTATGTTGTCTAATATTTTTGTAGCTACAGCTCTAAACGTTATTCCATATCTAATAAAGGATTTGTAATCTCAGACAGTGACAGATTGCTCATATTTATTCATAACTTTGCAGGATGCAGAATATTGGCTGCATTCCTGCTCAGTGTATTGCTGAAATCCTTGTAATTAAATCATAATTTAAAAAAAAATGCAGGTCATTCAGAAAATTTAAAACATTTCTTGTTATTTATGTGAGATGAAGTACAACACTGTAGTTTTCTTTCTTGCTTTAAAATGGTTCATATTCAATGTTTTCATATTGTTTATGATATGCAGAAGTTGTTTTAAATGCAACTAACTAGAATGTAACAAATACTAATGACTAGTAGATTAAAGTAGAATGTTTCTGGAGGAACTTTGAAGGTGCCTGCCGCTCGGTGAAAAGCTGCATCTTCCTGAGTGTGAGTGACAGCTGCTGCAATCAAATAGATAAAAGTGTTAAATCAATATGGGAGTCTATTAAGATCTACAACAGGCTACATTTCAGCTACAATGGGCTTCAGTAGATTTCATTACCATGTAACCCAACATTTCATGTACGTATGAGCGTACGCTTCTCCTGAACAAGCTGATCACTTTACATCTGGTTATAGTTCCTGTTCTATGAGCTCATCATGTCCGTTTGATGGTGCGTGGTATTACCATGTTAATACAGTTGCAGAAGACGCTGTTTTGATCATGTCTGATCAGTGTCACTGCTTTGCAGTGTTATACATGAGACTCTATTTATTATGGCAAGTCTACAATTTACTTTTGTTTTCACCATGTAGAGTAATAGTCTATGTAGTGCCAAAAACTTGCTATTTTTCTTATGGCCTGTAAGTTTTTTGTCCTCTGAATGTGCTTCTTATTACATTTAATGACATGATGGTCTATTGAAGGAACAGTTTGTACAGGGGCCAATACTTCCTCCTCAGTGTGACAGCTATGAGAATGTGAAGAAGTCCTTGCTCTTAGATTCTTTGGATTGACACCAAAACATGACATTTCACATGTAAGTTCTTCTGCTTTCCAGTGACCTGTGATGAAAATTTCTAAACCTCTCTGGGTCAATCCCATTTCTTTACAGGCAGGCATCACCACTACCTTCCATTCTTTGAGTTTGTAACCTTTCTGAAGGAGCAGCTGTGGTAAAGTGAACAGGTGAGGCACATTCAACAGACTCCTGAAGTACAGTGCAGAGAGGAGGGCACAGTGAGAAGGACAAACATAATCTTGAGAAGAAAGTCCAAAAGCCTGGGTTATACATCTGTTGCCTCTTTCGTCTTTTGTATCTGTATTTTCCAAGTTCTTCCCTCCAGCTGGAGGTCAGCTGGTGTCATAACAGATACGCTGGAAGCACACGAGTTACTCATTCATTGTCAACACGGCTCTGCGTATCTGCAAGGTTATTGTCATTGACTTCTTATTCTTCCAGGTAAATGTCTTCGCTCAGGTCACGTCTCATTGCTATATTTTTGAGATGCAGTGTGCTGTTGGAATTGCATTTTTATTGTCTGCTAATGTTAACAAATTTGAGAAAAGATTTTAGGATAAAGTTGCTCAGATTTTTGGTGGGAATTTAACACAAAGAAATTGATCCCTAAAAAGTACTTGTTTTAGGGCAAAATATTAAAATAATCTGAAAATTAAGGATCAAATATTATGGATCTAAATAAGACTAAAAAAAGAGAGAGGCTGTATCCTGTTCTCCATTAATGAACCCGTGAGTCCCTTTCTGTAGGATCATGGATTTAAATTTGTGTTCGCAGCCTTACATTGATTGCAGTATTCATTAAGAAGAAACCACAACTGTAAGTTTGGAATTTATAAATTATTGAAGTTGTAACTTAAAAAACATAAATTGTATTCTCATAGAGAACAGATACGTCAGTTGTTTTGCATAGACTTTGGCAGAAACAGTAGTTTACAAATTGCTAATTATGTACAAATTGTCAATAAAAAACACAAGACTTTTTTACATTAATCTTACCCCATAGGACACATGACACAATTGGTAAGTGGTTTGACTCTAGAGACATGAAAGAATGGATTGGGCACACAGAGAACCAGGTAGCTTGAGTCTGACAGTAATGGGGTCAACTATCTTGGCTAGGAGAAACTGACCAACAAACCATGGAACTAGTTTCTAGTTCTCCAGCTGTAGTGGCAAGTCCTTAGTGGAGCGTCAGACCCTCTGCCCCACATGGTAGTCAGGTGCCAGCTGGCCAACCAGGAAAAATTGAGGTGGCTGATAACCATAAACAGCAAAGAAAGATGACATACCTGTAGCCGTGGACAGAACGGAGTTTAGGCATATTCCACCCATGATAGGTTCTTAGACCACAAGGTAGACTCCTGGGTGCAGAGGGCTCCTAATTCTGTATCCACCTCCTGGTTTCCCCACTATGTCTGACTATTAGTCCGTGGGTGGAAACCAGAAGAAAGAATGGAACCTTGGGAGACCAGCACTAAAACCCATAGCAATGAGACCAGGAGCAATGTGGAATAGGAAGAGCTCTAAGGAGGACTGCCAGAGGATTTAGTCTAGGTGCGCACCGCACAAGCAGTGATGTACTTGATGATGTTGGGTAGAGTTGACCACCAGAAGCACCCTGATGTATTCTAGGTTGTTATGATCAGTCCAAACTTGAAACAGGTGCTGTACCTCCTACAGCCAATGTCTCAACTCTACTAGGGAGTTGGAGAAACTGCTAGATCTCTGGTACCTTGCATGATTTCTTGAATAATACCTTCTAACGTAACTACTGTGTTTAGGACTCTTTTATGCTAATCTGGAGATTGTGCTGATTAAATCATGGTGAAGTTGTTTGGTTTGTTGGCTGAAGTGGAACACATAAATGAGAACTCATGTAAAATATTGAACTCTTTAAAACCTTCATTTGTAATGTATTGAGTAGCAGATCTTTGCTTCTCACCAGTCCTGGAAAGGAATCTTTGAGGATGTAACTGTGACAAGGAGAGGACATGTTAGTTCAGGTCTTGGGAGTTCAAAGAGAGTTTCTTGAATCTATTTGTTTACCATCACACTCCAGGCAGATGAAAGTGAAACAGATCTGTTATCGGGTGACCGGAGGATTATGTCAGCACAGGTAGGACTGATTTCTTTGTTCACAGGTTTTGCAGGCAATAAATTTGGGCAAGGTGAATATGAGAAGGATAAATGTCTTGGAGAACTGGTTAGATCTGATGACTTGAGAAATAAATGGAGAACACAAGTTAATGATGAAGTCATGAACATGGGATGGAACAAGTAAACCTGATCCGCTCCAAGAAAACAGTCCAAAGTCAAAATATCAGATAATTCTTATGATCCAAACTGGTAAATCCAAAATCGATACAATATAATCTATGAGAGTGTTGTAAGAGTATGAACATGGTTAATTTAGAAAATAAACCAATCTTATGTCTTCCAAGTTGCAAAGATATATTATTTGTAGCATGAATAATTCCCTTCATATCAGAATCAGAATACGAAATGGTTAATTGTCAAATATTATCTGCACATTACAAGGAATGTGTCTCGAGTGAAGTTGCTCAGGGAATAAATCAAAGTACAAATAACAAACCGAACAACCAGCAATATTTACATGTCCAAAGCATCTGTGTAATAATCCAAATGTCTGTGTTTTTCAAAAAACTGTAAGGTACAACTGAGTCAGTGAGATGGGGGTGGGGGTTTGGGGAGAGTTAGCATTGGATTGTTTTTATAAAACATATACAGTGGAAATAATTGACCCCTTGCTGATTTTGTAAGTTTGGCCAATGACAAAGAAAGGAAAAGTAATCAGAACAGTATCATTTTAATGGCAGGTTTATTTGAACAATGACATAGGTTTTCGATTCGATTAAGGTCCGGAGACTGACTCGGCCACTCCATGACCTTAATGTGCTTCTTCTTGATCCGCTCCTTTGTTGCCTTTGCAATATGTTTTGGGTCATTGACGTGTTGGAACACCCATCCACGACCCATTTCCAGTTACCTGGCAGAAGGAAGGAGGTTGTCGCTCAGGATTTCACAACACATGGCTCCGTCCATTTTCCCGTAGATGTGGTGAAGTTGTCCTGTGCCCTTAGCAGAAAAACACCCTCAAATCAAAATGTTTCCACCTTCATGCTTGACAGTGGGGATGGTGTTTTGAGGGTCATCAGCAGCATTCTTTTTCCTCCAAACACAACAAGTGGAGTTAAAGGAGAACGCCCGTTTTTTGCAATTGGGGCCTTGCTTATTCTGTGAGATGTGTTTTACTCGTCATCAGTGGTACTTTTTTGCGATTCGGATTCGTCTCGGAGATTTTTGATTCACACGGCAAACACCTAAACGCCAATAAACGAGAGTCAGTTGGGCCTGCGTTCGCCGACCCTAAATCGGTTTAAAATCAGTTTAAATCCGTTATTTTTTTAATCTGGCCATTTAGATACTCTATTGTTTATTCTGTTCCAGTGCCATCTTGAATCCTGCGCTCATAGAAATGATATTTTTTACAGTGACGGGAGAGTGATGTCATCTCTCCGTGCCCACTCACGTATTACCTGTAAGGAAGTTGTTTGAAACTGCTACTCCTTAGCTATTCGTAGCAACACACAAATCGGAACTCTTGTTTTCAGTGTAGAAAAAATGGGCAAACAGCAAAATGAGGAATGAGATTAAAAAAATAACGGATTTGAACTGATTTTAAACCGATTTAGGGTCGGCGAACGCAGGCCCAACCGACTCTCGTTTATTGGCGTTTAGGTGTTTGCCGTGTGAATCAAAAATCTCCGAGACGAATCCGAATTGCAAAAAAGTACCACTGATGACGAGTAAAACACATCTCACAGAATAAATAAGGCCCCAATTGCAAAAAACGGGCGTTCTCCTTTAATGCCAAAGAGCTCAATTTTGGTCTCCTCTGATCACAGCACTTTCTCCCAATCACTCTCGGAATCATTCAGATGTTTGTTGGGAAAATTCAGGTGGGCTTGCACATGTGCCTTCTTGAGGAGGGGGAACGTTTCGAGCTCTGCAGGATTTTATTCCATTGCTGTGTGTTTCTTGGTGACTGTGGTCCCAACTGCTTTGAGGTCATTGACTAACTCCTCCCGTGTAGTCCGATGATGATTTCTCACCTTTCTCAGAATCACTGACATCCCACAAGGTGAGATCTTGCGTTGAGCCCCAGACCGATGTTGACTGATGGTCATTTTGTGATCCTTCTGTTTTTGAACAGTTGCACCAACAGTTGTTACCTTCTCTCACAGCTTCTTTCTAATGGTTTGGTAGCCCATTCCAGCCTTGTGCAGGTCAACAAGTCTTTAACATCCTTGGACAGCTCTTTGCTCTTTCTCATGTTGGAGAGTTTGGAGTCTGCTTGATTGATTGATTCTGTAGACAGGTGTCTTTTATACAGGTGACTAGTTAAGACGGGTGTCTTCATTGAGGGTGACTAATTGAGCAGGAGGGTCTAACCACTCTGTGGGAGCCAGAACTCTTAGGGTCTGATTTATCAATATTCCAAGTAAAGAGCACAAAATTGCGTGTGCTGCAAAAATTTTGTGCCAAGGGCGTGTTCCTGATTTGCAGGTGATCTACTAAGACTGATTTTGCAATTGTTAACTGGCACAAAAAGCAATATTAAATGAGGAGTTTGACGCCGCTGTTCTCTTGCGGGCGCAAGAAAGGCGCAAACGGAAAATAAATTTCGAGCTATTGGAGCTTCAATAATGATTAGGAGAGGCAAAAAATATATTGTTGAGCTGCAGCAAAGAGGCTACACTCTGTGATGTTGTTGAATGTTGTGCAACACAAAGCAAACAACGTTGATCAAGACAACCTGGTGCGTAAAGTTCCCCTATATGGTCCATATGGTCCAAACACCGACACCTTAGGAGGCGATACGCTCCACAATCTTTCTAGTGTGTATGTGGACCAGATTATATTGATGTTACTCCCCAGTAGTTGGGTTGAGCACAGGGGGTAAAGGGGGTCTGCGCCTTCATAAGGAGCTGCTATTAAATTCATAAATGTGTGGAATGATATTTATTGAACGAATAACATTACACATGTACCCAAGAGTCATCCATGTCCATATTCATCATCTCTCAACCTTGTAAATATAACACTGTTCCTCAGAATGAAAGAATCATGAGCCTGGATAATTTACCACAGCGTTTGCATCACAGGTATTTGGAAAACGAATGTATCTACCCGCATAACATTGCATTCTAAACCTGTAACACACACTAGACAATCTACCCTAGAAGACGCAGCACTAACTACCACAGTGTGTTGGAATGATCCAGACGTCTGTCTGTTTCTTCTCCTCGCAACAATCACTGCAGTCATTTTTGCATCAAGTTAAAACACTTTTCAAAGGAAAAATACGTGCAAAATTAGAAGCCGCAAACAGTTTCCAGTTTGATAAATCACACTGCGTCTGGAACGCCCACTTATTTACATGTTCTCCTCCCAATATTTTGCATCTTCTGACAGAAATGCCCACATTGTATATTAATCAAGGGCAAAGGCTCAAAAAATGACTTTGCGCGTCTAGCGGTACGTTTAACAGGTCGTTAGTAAATCACCGGCTGCTGCTTGCTTTTGCGGCCGCTGAGCGGTTTGGGCTGTAGAAACAGTTCTCCATGCCGCAGGTCACACTGACGAGATGCTGAGTGAAGACAAAACACTCCTCAATCTGCAGCAGGATGATGTCACACACCTGGAAAACCGTTTTTAATGATAATAAAGTTACAACCATAATAGGTTTATGTCAATACCATTTCTTGAGACATGAAAGGCTTGTTTTGAGATTAATATGATTTAATTTAAGTGAAAACAATTAACATTTTTAATTTTTGTGTTTGGCAAAACCATGTTTCAAGATTGTAGGACAAGTATTGTTGATAAATGGATCATAACACCATCTACTAGTCATAATTTTAAATTTCCTAACAACTTTTTTTTCTTTACAGACTTTACAGAGTTTTATTCTACCAGAAAACCAGAAGAAAACATTGTTCTCACTTTCATTATCATGTGTCTCCTGGTGTTCTCTTGCGTCTTTACTTTTTCAGACAGATGTTTCATATCCCTTCTCACCCCTGTAACCATCCAGGATCAGAGCCGCTTGTTTTAAACAAAAACCGAGTTAGCATAGCTACATCCAGCTAGCTCTGAGAGAAGCCTCTCACAGACTGCTCTCCTAGAAAAATCGCCCTTCGTGAAGTTGTTTTCTCTGCATTTATTGGCTAAATAAAGTTTTTCCCTGTTATTGGCTAATTCAATCCAAGAGCCCGCCTCCTGAGGGCGCTTTCTCCAGCACCCCAGAGCTGAACTAGACATATTAGAAGTGAAGAAGCAGGAGGAAATCATGTTTTACAAAACAATTTCTGTCTTTCAGAAATCATTTATACAATCTTCTCAGTATATAAATATACATATGAGTGTTTTTAACTCTAATTACAATTCTTATACGTTTCCACATCATGTTTTTGATAGGGAGGGCGACGCCCTAGCGCCCTCTATTGGCCAGCCGCCACTGGTCAAATAATTATTTCCCCCACTGTATTGAGTTCTGCTGGGCCATATTCAGTTGGCCAGTAGCAGAAGGGAAGAAACTGTTCCTGTGATGGAAGGTCCTGGTCCTGATGAACCAAAGCTTCTTCCACCTGCAGGTGGAGTTGAGCACACCGAGCTGGGAGAAGTTATCCTGCAGATGATCTGGGATGATTGTGTTAAATGCAGAGGGAGTCCAGATGCTGGAGGATGTGGTGCAGGACTCTGTTCACAGCATGGTCTACAGAACTGTTTGCTTTGTAGGGGAACTGCAGTGGTCCAGATGAGGGTCCAGGATCTGTTTGAGGTGGGTCACCACATGATGCTCAAAGGTCTTCATGACCACAGAGGTCAAGGTGAAAGGCCTCTAGTCATTAAGACATGTGTCATTTAATGTTATATTACTTTATTTATTTACATTTTCTAAATGTGTGACAATATAGTAGTGAAACTAATATGATAATTTAATATCAGTTTTTTGGGTAAAAACTATAAAAAAAAACACTTTATTTGAAAGACTGTTGATTTGTTGATCATTTTAATTAACTGAAGCGTCTCTGAAGGTTGATCCAGTTTGAAAAGGCAGGGAAATTTGGTTCAACTAAATGTACAAATTATATCGATGTTCTTCTACAAAATCTTAATCTCTTTATTCATGAATCATGAGGACCACTGTCAGGATTTTTTGTGTTTTTATCATCTTTAAATTTCAATCTTTTGGATTATTTTTGAATTTCATTTGAACATATTTTTCGTAAAATTGTTCTGTAAAAAACATTTTAAAATGTCCACTTAGATAACGTTCATTGTGACTTTGAAAAATAGATTTGACATACTTATGTCCATAGTTATGACATTATTCCTATTAAATTATAAGACTACAGGTACACTGCCAGAGGATGGCAGTTTATGGAGACAAACACCAGAGTTCAATGTGGGGGCTTGTGTGCAAGTAAACCATTAACAACCATAGATGAGGCCCAATTTAGTGAAGAATATCAAAGACAACGCACAATTTCTGTTTTTAGATTGTAAAATCTTTCTCTTTGATCTTTGGAGTTGACTTTGTACCTACTGTAGTTCCACAGGAAACCTGTACTGCTTAGGTTTCTCAATGAGGAGGCTAAAATGCAAAATAACTGACATATAATGCAGAAAATTTGAAAAATCATAAGGAATTACTGACATTTGCTTAAACTAATGTTATCAAAATTTGTGGAGGGAGTTGTCATGTGTATTGTATAAAACTTTAATAAAAAAAACTTTTGTTACCATTTGATTACATGTTTTATAGAGTCCCTTCCATTAAAAACGTTTTTTCTGAGGTTTCTGTTGAATATTTTAGCTCCACAGGTGTTCTTACCTTCATAGTGGGTGAAAACAGGTCAACAACTTCTCTTTCAGTTTTAATCTCTCAAACTACGCAGGTGGTGATAAAACCCGAGTTCTCCCGAGTCTGAACGGCCTGTATCTGTTTCATCACAACTCCTTTGTTCGTTAGTATTCATCAGCTCCTGCAGTTGAAACCACGCCTAGCATGCTGCTAGCTAAAAGCTGTTAGCATAAGTCGTAGCAAACAGGAGGACACAAGGTCTGATGTTACCATGCGCAGCAGGGCAGGAAACAGTATACCTTGCTCTCATAGGCTAGTTTGTTAGCCAATCAGAGTCCAGCAAATCCGAATAATGAATATGAACGAGCTGCAGACATATTGAAAGGTCTGTTAATCAGTGTTTCCTGACGTTTTTTAGATATAAAATGTTTCATATTACTGGTTAATACTTAAGAAATAACCACAGAGTCATGACATTTGTATAAAATGGCCTCTTTAAGGTAATATGGTCAGATTTTGCCGTCATATCAGTAAAATCTGTAAGTCATTTGTTGACTTTTCTCTGCTGTAAACGCAGGAAGACAAGCAGAAGACCTTGATACTTATTGTCTGTTTTACACAGGAGCTCAGAGCCAATCAAACTGAACTGATGACTTTTGACCTTGATAAATGGAGGCTAAACCCCTACAGTCTCAAATGCTTTGTGTTAATGGGTCTGAGCGAGAGTTAGTTTAGCATATAATTAATGTTTAATAACCCCTAGTTGTTTGTCAACACTTTTCCCACTGTCTTTTTTCTGTGCCTTATAATCTTCAGAGTGCCTGCAGGCACAGCATTCTCAGATAACATCTTAAGCCTCTTGTTCCAATACCCTGGCCTGGCAGTAACAACACTGGCCAGTCACTCATTTACAAGCAAAGATAAATGCACAGTCCTTAATCTGTCTCCAGTTAGGTCTCCAGAAACACAGCAAAGACCAGGACCAAGCCTTTAACTCCTCCTCAGGCTTAGCTGCTCCATCAGTTGTACTGCTGCATTGTAAAGCCGCCTCCACTCTCACCTCTATCACTTGCCACACAGGTACCAGCTGATAAGCACACTCACAGCCATTCAAGTGTGTGTGTGAATTTGTTATATCAGCAATTAGGTTGAATTCAAAGAGAAATTTTACACCCTTTGTATGTTAGAACATTATTAAACTAAGACCTGACCAACTTTTCAGAACCTTTTTGTTTCCAAACTGAGTAAATACCTTTAAGATTTATTGACTTTTAACCAAAACTAAAGAAGAGAATGTTTTTTGCAGGATTTATCAAACCAGCCAAGTCACATGGTTAAAAGTAAAACTGACTCCACTGACATCACCAACAATTAAATGCAAATAAGTGACAATAAAAGTTAATTAATTTGGTGAAAGCAAAGTTTTTCTTAACCTGTAGTTTTATAAGGTGCAGTAATCATGTGATGTGATGACATCATATCTAGGTCAGATTTTTTCATGGGTAATACATAGAAAAACTAATCCTTAAGGGCAATTTCTCAAAGAAATTAAAAACAATAAAATACCATTTCAGATAGACTCTCAACCATGTAGTTTGATGGCTTTGTTACTAATCGAGCGGGCGTTGATCAAAGCGCACCGCAGAGGTACGGCCGGCAACGAGGGCCTGTCCTCAGGCGGGGATGCTGAGCTTTAGCGAGGCGCTCCAGGCTGGATCGGAGACGAGCCCCCTTGGCCACCACGGCAGCCCCGGCGTCGGTGACGCCTCGTATGCCGTCCCCAGGGAGAGATTCTCCAAAGATGGGCAGGAACCAGTGGAAACTGGAGCTGAAGCACTGCTTTGAGATTGCAGCAGCCACCTAGAGAATGGCTCACTGAGTGGCGAAGATCCAGAAGGGTGAGTCTGTCAATTGATGTGAGTGTGGATCCCAGAGAGACTGCATAGCAGAGCAGGATAATAATAAAAACAAAAGCGGAGAGTGGTAGACGGCAAGCCGTATATGCTGGCGCCATCTGGCCACGTCAGAGTCCTGGGACCATGCTCACCATGAACCCCCTGGAGGTCAGTCCAGAGCCATCCTGGGAGGAAGTGTCACAGTCTGAGTTCATGCCATGTCTTTCTGCTATAGTTTTCATTCGTTTTCACTGATTTTATGACCTGAATGCCATACTGTTAGCATTAACCCCAAAATCTTATCATGATGCACCTTGTCTGAGCCTGTTCTGAGCCTTGTACCAACCACAGTGTGTTCTTGAACATCGCTAGCCTTACAGATCTTGCCTTTTGCTTTCCCCTTTGGTTTTACTGCCTGACCTGCTACCTGCAGTCTATAGACTCAAGCTATAGACTCAGACTCAACCTATAGACTCAGACTCAACCTATAGACTCAACCTATAGACTCAGACTCAAGCTATAGACTCAGACTCAACCTATAGACTCAGACTCAACCTATAGACTCAACCTATAGACTCAACCTATAGACTCAGACTCAATCTATAGACTCAGACTCAAACTATAGACTCAGGCTTAACCTCTAGACTCAACCTATAGATTCAGACTCAACCTATAGACTCAGACTCAACCTATAGACTCAACCTATAGACTCAGACTCAACCTATAGACTCAACCTATAGACTCAGACTTAACCTCTAGACTCAACCTATAGACTCAACCTATAGACTCAACCTATAGACTCAGACTCAACCTATAGACTCAACCTATAGACTCAGACTTAACCTATAGACTCAGACTCAACCTATAGACTCAGACTCAAGCTATAGACTCAGACTCAACCTATAGACTCAGACTCAACCTATAGACTCAACCTATAGACTCAGACTCAATCTATAGACTCAGACTCAAACTATAGACTCAGGCTTAACCTCTAGACTCAACCTATAGACTCAGACTCAACCTATAGACTCAGACTTAACCTCTAGACTCAACCTATAGACTCAGACTCAACCTATAGACTCAGACTCAACCTCTAGACTCAACCTATAGACTCAACCTATAGACTCAGACTCAACCTCTAGACTCAACCTATAGACTCAGACTCAACCTATAGACTCAGACTCAAGCTATAGACTCAGACTCAACCTATAGACTCAGACTCAACCTATAGACTCAACCTATAGATTCAGACTCAACCTATAGACTCAGACTCAATCTATAGACTCAGACTCAAACTATAGACTCAGGCTTAACCTCTAGACTCAACCTATAGATTCAGACTCAACCTATAGACTCAGACTTAACCTCTAGACTCAACCTATAGACTCAGACTCAACCTATAGACTCAGACTTAACCTCTAGACTCAACCTATAGACTCAGACTCAACCTCTAGACTCAACCTATAGACTCAGACTCAACCTATAGACTCAAGCTATAGACTCAACCTATACACTCAACCTCTAGACTAAATCTATAGACTCAGATTCAACCTATAGACTCAGACTCAACCTCTAGACTCACCAAAGCCAGCCGTCTTGGTTTTGTTCTGATTTCAGCGTCATCTCTAATTTATGCCCTGGAATGAGTGAGCAGACAGGTAAATAACTGTTACCTGGGAACCTCTGTGTGACGCTCAGTGTCAGTCAGTTAGTCCCTACTTTACTTTACTTTACTTTACTTTACTTTACTTTACTTTACTTTACTGTATTTCATGACAGACACATCTTTGTTTCTGGTTTTCTGAGGAATCACTGTATAATACAACTTCTTTATAATATTAGTGTCATTCTGCTGTAGAAATTTCATGCATCCTTACCCATTTGCTGGTATGCTCAGTTCTGTACAGGTGCATCAAATCGAGTGCGGAGAAGTGTTGCAGTCAGCAGTAATTAAGGTTGAAGTTGAAAGTCTGGAGAGACTGTCCAATCATTCCTTTCGGGTCGAACCATTTGATTGGTTGTTTTTAGACAAATACGGGAGAACCACTTAATTATTTTCTTTTTGTTTTATTTTAATCTTCACAACATATTTTTCTCCATGCTGTGTTAAAACGTTTTTAATGGGCATGAAAAAAAATGTTAAGCTAATTTGTTACGCAAATTAAGTATAGCAGCTCTAACATTTGTTTGTTTTTGAGTCAAAGTTGTCACACAAACAAAAACACGAGACTTTTGCAATGAGGCCAATACAGCACTCTATTTATAATTGACCACAAATATACTGTGTTATAATTAGACTGTAATCATTTCAAGTGGATGTTTACTTCACTATTCCAGGACCTCCACTCTTCTAAAGCTTGATTCACACCTGGTTTCATGTTTGTAAAAACAATCAACAATATTTTTTTAGATATTCTTGAGTCTTGATTTTTATTCTCAGTCACCCATTTGCCCAGGAAGTAAAACAAAGTCTTTCTCACTACCACATCATTGTTGAGAATAGAATAAAAATGATTCTGTATTTGAAGACGTGCACAAAAAAAGGAAAACAGGCAGAGAGGGAACCTCAGCGAAAACATGAGTGTAAAACATAACATTACAGTCTGCAGCGGGTAAATGAGGAGGCAAATAGTGTGATTACTAAGTGATGTGGTGATGGAAGTGACTGTGATGGTGGGCTCTCACCAGCCCCAGGATGCAGATAGAAACCACCAGGGGTGCAGAAGGGAAGCAGGCAATTGTGATTTATGGGTAGCAGTGGGCTGATAAGGCAGCTCCCTTCATTTAATGCCTTATCGGCTGCGTTAAAGAAAGGCCACAATTTGCAGCATTCTTAAAAGCCCCAGATGTGACTAATCTCTGCAACCTTCCAGACGATCTGTCTCAGGGAAAACTATAGATCAGTCACCTGTCTCACTGATCCCAGACCTGCTTCTCCTTCTGCTGTAACAGCTGAAAAGGGATGGTGTTTTTTTGTTTGTTTTAGGGCCATAGCAAAAAGCCTGGAAAATAGTAACAAAACAACACCAACATCAACATGGTTTGATGCTTGTTAACAAAATAAGAATATAGACATCTATTTCACAACATTGACAAATCTTTTTTGCTGAAAGATGCAAATAAGTCAATTAAATGCTCTTCTAAGATATACAGGATAACTATATACTGTAGGAAGATGGAAAATATGTTCATAAAATCTACACAGAAGATAAATGTTCATTTGTGGTGATTTTAACATTGACCTCTTAAATCCAAAGAAACATAAAATAACAGAAGACTTCATAAACTCAATGTTTAGTATGGGCTTGTATCCAACTATCACCAGACCCAGCAGGATCACTTCTCACTCTGCCACTTTAATTGACAATATATACACTAACATCATGGAAAGTAACACAGAGAGTGGACTATTGTTAACTGATATCAGCGACCACCTGCCTATTTTTAATGTATATTACTGTAATTATAGCAAGGAAAAGAATACAAAAAATTATAAATATGTAAGAGTGAAAACAGAGGATGCCATGATGGCACTAAAAAATGACTTAATAACACAGGACTGGAATCTAGTTTATAAGGAATATGATATTAATAAAGCATATGAGGAATTTCTAAATATATTCAATATATCTGCGGTCACGCAGGTGTCAGCCTGTTGCAATTAGCTTAGCCAATCAACTGTGTGATTGTTAGGTATATAGCCAGACACATTAGGCTGAGCGTCAGCGAGGCGTCAGCGAGTTTGGTCCCACATCGGTTAAGACCACAGAGGGTCAAGACCTGCGAGTCTACCTGCGCGAGTCCACCGAGCACAGTAAGCAAACCACTACACAGACACCATGTGCAAATCACACATCCCAGTCATAGTTGGGCACAGACCTCGACGCACTCTCTATAGACAACGTAATCCGCACTGCCTCATCCAGCCCATGGCGTGTCGGGCTGCCACTGCCTCCGTTACCCTCGGCCTCTGGAACTGTCAGTCCGCAGTTAACAAAACAGAGTTCATCAGTTCTCTGCCGCACCTCTCCGATATACAGGTCCTAGCCCTGACCGAGACCTGGATCCGTCCTGACAACACAGCAACACTGGCTGCCCTCTCTTCTCATGCAGAATTCACACACACTCCTCGTCCTGTGGGCGAGGAGGCGGTACAGGCATCCTGATTTCCAAAATGTGGAAATTTTCCTCCTTGCAAACCACTACTACCTGCTCCTCATTCGAATTTCATGCATTACGAATCTCTAAGCCCGTCGCTGCTTATGTTTTGGTTATTTACCGCCCTCCGGGAGGCAACATGGAGCAATTTATGGACGAACTGGACACAATCCTATCCGACATTCCAGATGATAACTCCCCTTTAATAGTTATGGGCGACATGAACATTCATATTGATAAAACGCAAGCTCATAACTTTCTGGCCCTGGTCCACTCCTTCAATCTCAATCTGGTCCAGACTCCCCCAACACACAGAGCTGGCAACACACTGGACCTGGTACTGACCAGAAACTGCACTGCAGGTAACGTGCAAGTCACACCGCTGCACCTCTCAGACCACTTCCTGATTAAATTCTGCATCTCCATCCCTTACGTACCTAACGCAAAAGTAAAGACTGTCTCCTACCGCAGAAACCTTCAATCTCTCACTCCCTCGCAGCTATCGGAGCATGTCTGCTCCTCCCTCCCTTCCTACTCGGTGCTCTCAACTCTGCCTGTAAATGACGCAACAGAGACGCTCTGCTCCTCACTAGCTTCTTCTCTGGACGAAGTCTGCCCTCGTGTGTCAAAGCTGGCCGCCCGGCAGCGTCCTAGTCCGTGGCTCACAGACACTCTGAGGGATCACAGAGCTGGTCTGAGAGCAGCTGAAAGGAAATGGCGCAAATCCAAAAATCTCTCTGACTTGTCCGAATACCAGCAAANATAGTTTGAGAGATAAAAACTGAAAGAGAAGTTGTTGACTTGTTTTCACACCCACTATGAAGGTAAGAACACCTGTGGAGCTAAAATATTCAACAGAAACCTCAGAAAAAATGTTTTTAATGGAAGGGCCTATTTCATGATGTTATTTACTTATTCGTGGTGAAAAAATAGCTCTGAATAAACAGAGGAGCAGAAGCGCTTGTGGGCCAGAGCAGAGAAAGCTGAGCCGTCCATGTCGCTTCCGCGTGCAGTGATGACTATAGTGTTGCGTTGGTTGACTGATGATGGTGATGAAGGACCAGTGCAGTGTGATGAAGGTGATGATGTGACTGCACAGGTACTAATGAGAGCTTTACAGCTCTTCAGGAGGCTCTTCATCTTCAGATAGAGGTGGAAGGGAGATAAACAGCCGAAAGCGCTGTATTTTAGAGTTTTTATTTTGGATGAATATTTTTGAAAAGTCCGCAAAGTGGTGAATCCACGAAAGTCGAACCGCGAAGTAGTGAGGGATCACGGTACGGTGAAAATGCAAGGGCTCTTTCTAGTGACCAGGACATTGCTGGAGCATGTAAAATGGTAAATGTCCTGTATTTGTATAGCGCTTTTCCTGTCATTCAGACCACTTAAAGCGCTTTAACTCTACAAGTTTATACATTTATCCATTCACACAATCCAATATGGAGATCAGGGAGAGAGGGTGGGGGCTAACACCCATACAACCCAAAATGTAAATCGGGGGGCTACATGGGGTTCAGCATCTTGCCCAAGGTCACTTTGACATATGGTGGTGGTAGCCAGGATCAATCCACCAAACATCTGATTGGAGGATGACCGCTCTACCCACTTAGCCACAGCCATCCCAGTGTATGAGGGAGAAATTGTATAGTTCTATACATTTATTTGTTGTTAAACTTACTTAGAGTCCCTTTAAATATTACATAAAATACAACATTTAATAATAATACACAGAAATGAAAATATATATTTTTTAATATAGGGCTTACATTAACTTATTTTTACAAATGTTTTATTGACTGTCATTTAATTGGATTTATATAGACCCCTTTAAAAAATATTTCACCAGCCGCCACTGATCTACAAGTAAGATATTAATTGTTCACAACATTTCCACAAAATCAATTTTAAAGTATCTGAACTATCCCTCTAATTTACTGAATAGATTAAAGATCTCTCATAGCTACATTAACATATATATACAGTATATATATTTACATACATACATACATACATACATGCATACATATACATGAGAAACTTGAGAAATACCAAGGGCTCAGAGAGGAGCAAGAGAAGACTTGGAAGATGAAAGTGACAATAGTACCCGTGGTAATCGGAGCTCTTGGGGCAGTAACCCCCAAACTGGAGGAATGGCTCCAGCAGATCCCTGGAAGAACCTCAGACATCTCAGTCCAGAAAAGTGCAGTACTCGGAACAGCTAAAATACTGCGCAGGACCCTCAAGCTTCCAGGCTTCTGGTAGAGGACACGAGCTTGGAACGGGAAAAAACACCACCCAAGTGGCGAGAGGGGAATAAATTTATATATATATAGGATATAACAATCCTGATCCAGAAGGATCCCACCAAAGGTGCAGTACCATCCAACTATCGCCCAATAACCTGTCTCTCCACAACATGGAAGCTCATGTCAGGCATCATCGCTTCCAAGATAAGCAAGCACATGAATCAATTCATGAGCAAGGCACAGAAGGGCATTGGTAGAGATACCAGAGGTGCTAATCACCAGCTCCTGGTTGACAGAACAGTTGCCCAAGACTGCATCCTGAAAGACCAACCTGTGCACTGCCTGGATTGACTACAAGAAAGCCTACGACTCAATGCCCCACACATGGATCAATGAATGCTTGAAGCTCTACAACATCAACAGGACTGTTATAGCATTCATTGCAAACCCGATGAAGTTGTGGAGAACCACCCTTGAAGCCAATAGCAAGCAACTTGCACAAGTATCCATCAAATGTGGAATATACCAAGGTGATGCTCTGTCCCCACTGCTGTTCTGCATAGGTCTGAACCCCCTAAGCCAGATAATCAACAAGGTCGGCTATGGATACCGCCTCAAGAACGGAGCTACAATCAACCACCTCCTCTACATGGATGACATCAAGCTGTATGCTAAGAGCGAACGGGACATTGATTCCCTGATCCACACCACCAGGATCTACAGCAATGACAGACATCTCAGTCCAGAAAAGTGCAGTACTTGGAACAGCAAAAATACTGTGCAGGACCATGAAGCTCCAAGGCCTCTGGTAGAAGACCTGAGCTTGAAATGGGAAAAAAACACCACCCAAGTGGCGAGAGAGGATTTAAATATATATAATTTTATTTTATTTTTTCTTCAAAGCCTCTAGAGTCAATACAAAACAAAAAATGTAAACCATACCTCAAAAGAGCAGTAGCTTATTTTAAAAAGTAACGGGTGATTAGATGAAGCATCTGTTCTGCAAATGTTGTGAGTGAGCTAAAGTCAGTTGGGTAAAGCAAACCAATTTTCTTGGATCTGTCTTTTATGCTTTCTCGTCACACATGTAATACTTGCAGCTGCCACTAAAGAATTTTGAATAACTTAATTTAACTTAATTTAACTTAAACCCACTATTTATAAAATCACACTTGTTGAAATTCATGGATCTGGTCAAATTCAAAACAGCGCAATTAATGTATAAAGCAAGAAATAATCTACTGCCAAAAAATGTACAGGGGATGTTCACAGAAAGGGAGGGTGGATATCACCTTCGGGGAGATCTGAATTTTAAAAAACCAAAGGTTCGAACAACAATGAAACGTATGTGCGTGTCGAGCTGTGGGGTGGCTCTGTGGAACAGTCTGGAGACAGAAATAAAGCAAAGTAGCAGCATAAATGTCTTTAAAAAAAGGTACAAAAAAATATTTTTGAAAAAGTATATGGAAGAGGAAGTCTGTGGATGATGTAAATTGGGGTGATTGCTATACTGTATACAGATCGTGTAAGTTGATATATTGCTGTTATACTATAGTTATAATGTAATTAGTACTTATATAGTAAGTATTCATATGGATATCGGCATGATATATACATATATATTATGTTATATTGTGTTATATTATATTGTATGTGTTATGTTATATTATATTTACTAAAACTTGGGAATAGTTAAACGTAGTAAAAAGTCTTTACTTCTTCCTACTCCTTTTTCGAACCATGCGATGTGTTGCTATATTCTGTTTTGTTTTGTTTTTTTTGTTGTTGTTTTTTTTTTGCATTGATTTATATTTATTATTTATTTTATTTCGTTTGTATGTACAAATCAGTACATATTTTTAAACATGTTCAAAATAAATTCATTAAAAAAAAAAAATAAAATAAAAAAGATACACCGTTTAGTGGTCAAATCTAAGACTGGACGCCTTTAACGTGCACTCTCTTCTGTAAGTATAAGAGTGACAATTCATTCCTTGACCTGGATAATTGGCATCCTAATTAAGTCAACATGCCAGGTTTTTTTTTTACAAAAAGTGACATTTTGCAACCTGTTCTCATTGTTATTTAGCTTTAAATGTTGCTTTTTCTAAATAAATACTTAAAGAGGCCATTTCTTACAAATTTCATGACTTTGTGGTTATTTCTTAAAGGTCCTGTATCATGAAAAATCCACTTTTTAGAGCTTTTAACCATGTTGTGATGCTATTTCTTTATTTAAAAGACCTCCAGAGTGGTTTTTGGCTTAATTCATGCATTCCCGAGTAATCCTGCTGAAACCTGCGCTCTGAGCAGCTGCTTTACTCGCTCATGTAAAACGGCTGAATTGAGCCCCTTTACGTCACGGTGTCGTATCAGGAAGTTCCTGACCAATCCCTGCTGCCCCTGCAGAAGGTACGAGGCGAGCTGCGAGAGTCCGAAACAATTTGTCAGGAGCTCATCACGGCAGATGTCTAACCTACAGCCCAGAGTTCCCACACTTCAACCACCTGCTGCTCTTTATTAGCATGAGCTGCTAATAAAGACTTATCAACTCGACCCTGCTAATCACATGTCAGTATGACTCCAGCTTTACAGCTGAGCTCCATGTCACCGCAGCCCGTCCCACCACCAGATAAAAGACACAGTCACTCACCCTGCCAGCGCTCAGTCAGATGTTCCGTTTGCCACGAGCTCCTGTTAGCCTCCGTGCTGCAGTTTAACCGCCTCATTAATCCAGCCTCAGACCTCAGACCTGTCCAGGTCGATCTCTCTCTCTCTCTGTCTGTCACGGGCTCAGTAAGTTTTGTGACCCACATTGCAGGACTCAGAGACGGACAGCAGCTCAAGTGCAAAAGTGAAGGGTTTATTTACAATATATACAGTGCAGAGAATGTGCTCGGTGGTCAGGTGCGCCAGGGAAGGTCTCAGCACTGTAATGGAGAGGAGAGTTAGTTCCAGAGCTTCAGAGATGGATCGAGAGATCTTGTTCATACAGGAGGAGATAACTCACGGGAGAGATGCAGAGGGTTAGGCTTGAAGGGAGGGCAGGTCCAGTGCGGTGCTGTGCAGGGAGGTGGTGAGTCCAGGTCGGGTGAGGAGGCCGGAGGGAGACAGACAGGGTTCCAGGCGATCAGACGCTGGACACAGAGGATCTCTCGTAACTCAAGGAGCAGGGTGAACAATCCTGGAGAGAACAGGGTTAATCACACAGGGAAAAATAATCCAAACGTCTTCTCAAAAAGCACAAAAAGGTTTCAAAATTGTTTCTCGGAATCACAAGGAATATATCACAAGGACGGCACACGGGAGCTACCATTTAGGTCAACAACCAGGCGACGAATGAAGGTCTGCCTCAGGCTTAAATAGCACCCTGCTCCTCATGCCACCAGGTGTAGTTAATCTGCCTCACGCTCCAGCGCAGATCCTCACTGAAAGTAGATGACTCACCCGACACATAAAACACTACACACACAAACACTGAACCTGACACTGTCTACCTCATTCTTGGCTGCTGGTCTCGCGGTCAGCGACTTCGGTCGCTGCCTCCAGAAACCCGCTCCTCGCCTACGACCTGTCTCACTTCACCCGTCTGATCCCAGTCTTGGTGTCATCTCCCGGGTCGGATCGCATCCAGTCGCGAGTGGACCGTCCTTCCCTCCAGACGCTCCTCACCACCGAGCGTCCTCTGACAAATTAGCACCTCCATTTCGTTGTATTTCATTCTAAAAATTTCTCGTCGAAAATGTGCATTTGGCTGCGAGAGTTACAGAAGTTTATTTAGTGTTTCTAAACAGAAAAAAAAATCGGACTCACAGTTGGGAGGCGGGGTTTTAGGTAAACCGAGCGTTTTTACTTCCTGGTCACAGAATAACTCGAGAATATAAGTTATATTTCAGACAAATGAAGTGAATATAACTCAAACAGTAAGGTTTTATTATATATGTGCCGATCCCAGACGTTGAAAGCTGTAAAATAGCATGATACAGTCCATTTAAGTATTAACCAGTAATATGAAACATTTTATATCTAAAAAAATATCAGGAAACACTGATTAACAGACCTTTCAATCTGTCTGTGTCAAAATTCAGGTGGCTTTGTCCGACTTCGGGCTGCAACTCATTAATATTCATTAATTTGCTGGATTTAGATTGGCTAACAAACTAACCCATCAGAGCAAGGCTTCCTGTTTCCTTCCCCGCTGAGCATGGTAACAGCACACCGAGTCTCTTCTGGTTTAATATGTGTTTATGCTAACAGCTTTTAGCCAGCAGCATGCTAGGCGTGGTTTCAACTGTGGGAGGTGATGAAACAGATACAGGCCGTTAGAACTCGGGAGAACTCAGGTTTTATCACCACCTGCGTAGTTTGAGAGATAAAAACTGAAAGAGAAGTTGTTGACCTGCACTCTCAGAAATAGAGGTACGAGACAAGTACATTTTTGTACCTATAGGTAAATTGTTCCCGCAAAAGTACAATATTGGTCTGTAAAAGGTCAAAAATGTCCCTCTGAGGGTAAAAATTGATATAAAGTACAAATTTGTACCATTTCAACTGCACCTGCAACCCTGGTCAAGGCTGGTTAATCTCAATATTATTAAGTTTCATCCATTATTTTCAATATTATGTTTCAGAATGTTGGTTTTAGACTTCAACATGTGGCATAATTTTACTGTTTTAGTGGAAAAACTTCATAAGGTACAAAAACGGATCTGGACTACAGGGAACACCCCCAGAGACAAGAAGGGTACAAATTCTTGTCTCTGGGGGTGTACCCTGTAGTCCAGGTCCATTTTTGTACCTTATGAAGTTTTTCCACTAAAACAGTAAAATTATGCCATATGTTGAAGTTTTAAACCAACATTCTGAAACATAATATTGAAAATGATTGATGAAACTTAATAAAATAGAGATTAACCAGCCTTGACCAGGGTTGCAGGTGCAGTTGAAATGGTACAAATTTGTACTTTATATCAATTTTAACCCTCAGAGGGACATTTTTGACCTTTTAAAGACCAGTATTGTACTTTTGAGGGAACAATTTACCTATAGGTACAAAAATGTTCTTGTCTCGTACCTATATTTCTGAGAGTGTGTTTTCACACCCAGTATGAAGGTAAGAACATCTGTGGAGCTAAAATATTCAACAGAAACCTCAGAAGAACTGTTTTTAATGGAAGGGCCTCTTTAAAGAATTTGCAATCACTATTTTCTGGACTCGTTTTGCTTCCAAAATGTAGCTACATTACATCTCAGTGCTCCAATCTATTCACTCATTACTCAAATTTGAACAAAAAACATTCATAGAATGGCAAGAGAGGAGGGTTGGTACCAACTGTGAAAAAAGGCCAGTTAGTTGAATGTCCTCGTGCTTCTAAATCAGTTCTATGTTGTTTTTTTTTGTTTGTTTTTTGTTTGTTTGTTTGTTTGCAGTCTGTTATATTATCTCTAATGTGTTTTTGACCTCAGACTGTATCTTACTTTACCTGGTCCCTGGATTCTTCTCTTGGACTCTCAACTAATTTTCGTCAGTCGACATTGCCTCTGCCTCATCAGTCTGTCCGCCTGCCAGTGATTCTGTAAGTCACTACCTTCTTCATCTACTGGATTTGAAATTTGGATCATGATTTGCCTGGATATCTTCTTTATGACCCTGAACTGTCTGACCTAGATCTCAGCCTCAATCCCATGTGTATGATCATGTGTATAAATGTATTTTATATTTGTGGCAAAACATTAGAGCAAATTTAGATGAAAAAAGGTTTATCACTGTAAGAAGTGAGCAAACTGTTTTGAATAACGAGATAAACAAACTGTTAAACATTANCAGATTTTGTTCTGTTGTCTGTTGGTCATTCATCTTGCTGTTTTTAAGTTGAAAAGATTCAACTTGTGGCATCAGGGCATCCTGTGCTCCATTAAATCAGTACTGAATAACTTCTCTGCAGCCGTGCCTCAGACAGCTGTTGCTAGAACCGGTGTTCTGCAGAAATATGCTACCTGTTGAGATGTGCTACACACATGTGCCGTTCTACAGTCTTGACTTCAAAGTACAGATTTATTGTTTATTTTTGTTTCTATATTTTTCCATACTCTATTTTTACTTTCTTTACATTGTCAGAGCAACAGGCAAATGTTTGGACACACCCAGAGGAGAAGGACCCAACAATGGCCGATAAGGACCCAGAGGGCTTTTATATAGAAAATATCAGAGAAGGATCATATAAATATGTTTAAATAATTAACAGAAAACACTCAGCATAAACAAGAATACTATATTAACTTCTAATAACATCTCATTATGAAATAAGTTGTCTATGGAGGCCTTTTTCATCAGGGCAGCATAAATCACCAGAACACCACTTCCTGCTGTGACCTGAATTACTGAAGTTATTTAGTCTATTGTAAAACCATCAGAGGGTCCAGAGTGTCTAATATGACGATGAACATGTTTTTCAGTGAGTATCTACTTAGACAAGTTTCATAACTGTAGATTAAAGTTGTAAAAGTTATTTAGTAGTACTGCTTTAAAGCAGCTGAACTTTGGAATGAAACACACCTCAGTTACAGGTTGAAGCTCCGCCCCCTCAGCTGACTAACTAAAGCAGGAAACAGTTTGTGGTTCTTGGTCTCTACAGAGAGACTCACAGATGATCAGATTGAACCTTCAGACCAAACCAGCAGCTTCATCTGAGTGAGTCCAGCTGCAGGAGAGAAAAACTCCAACACTGAAGGTGAGTTGGACCAAAAACACACTCAGTTTGAGGGACGTTAGTGGGGGACGGGAGACATGACTGACTGCTGTGGTTTCACTTTCACTCAGAGACTAAATGGCTTCCAGATCAGAGGAGGATCTCTGCTGTCCGGTCTGTCAGGAGGTCTTCAGAGATCCAGTTCTTCTGTCATGTAGCCACAGCTTCTGTAAAGACTGTCTGAAGACCTGGTGGAGACAGAAACCAGGACAACAGTGTCCAGTTTGTAAGAGGAGATTTTCAAAGGAGGAACCACCCTGTAATCTGGTTCTGAAGAACCTGTGTGAGTCCTTCTTACAGGAGAAACATCTGAGATCTTCAGAGTCTCTCTGCAGTCTGCACTCTGAGAAACTCAGACTCTTCTGTCTGGACCATCAGCAGCCAGTTTGTCTCGTCTGCAGAGACTCAGAGAGACACACAGACCACAGATTCAGACCGATCGATGAAGCTGCACGAGAACACAAGAAGAAACTTCAGGAAACTCTGGAACCTCTGAAGAAGAAACTGGAACTCTGGAGGAAAGTTAAAGATGAGTTTGATCTGACATCAGAACACATTAAAGTCCAGACCCGACACACAGAGATGCAGATTAAGGAGCAGTTTAAGAAGCTTCATCAGTTTCTAACAGAGGAAGAGGAGGCCAGGCTGGCTGCTCTGAGGGAGGAAGAGGAGCAGAAGAGTGTGATGATGAAGGAGAAGATGGAGGCTCTGAGCAGACAGATAGAAGATCTTTCAGACACAGTCAGAACCTCAGAGGAACAGCTGAGAGCTGAAGACGTCTCATTCCTGGACAACTACAAGGCTGCAGTGGAAAGAGTCCAGCGCTGCCCCCTGCTGGATGATCCACAGCTGCCCTCAGGAGCGCTGATAGACCAGGCCAAACATCTGGGCAACCTGGCCTTCAACATCTGGAACAACATGATGGACATGGTCTCCTACACGCCCATCATTCTGGATCCAAACACTGCTCATCCAGAACTCATCCTGTCTGAAGATCTGACCAGTGTGAGACGAGGAGAGAGACAGAATCTTCCTGATAATCCAGAGAGGATTGGTGGATGGCTTGGTGTCGTGAGTTCTGAAGGTTTTAACTCAGGAACTCACAGCTGGGATGTTGATGTTGGAGACAGTGAAGACTGGACACTTGGTGTGTTAGAAGAGTCTGTTCAGAGGAAGGGAGTGATACTGTCTGGATTTTGGGGAATAGAGTTCTATAATGATAAATATTCTTCATGGTCACCAGGAGCTCCTGTCACAGGTCTCTCAGTCCAGAAGAAGGTCCAGAGGATCAGAGTGAATCTGGACTGGAACAAAGGAAAACTGTTGTTCTCTGATCTGGATACAAACACACACATAAACACCTTCACACACACTTTCACCCAGAAGATGTTTCCATGTATTTACACTAGAGATAAACTAAAGCTCCTCCCAGTGAAGATCTCAGTGAGGAAACATCTGATTGGTTCTTCAAGCTGAAAACAAAGTGAACATTAAACCTTATTGGTCAGTTTGAACGTCAGTGATGTGAAACAGGAAATTGGAGATGTATTGATCAGATCTGATTGATTTGATCAGTTTTATATCTGGTTAATAATCTGTCCAGATGATCCAAACTAAATGTGACATGAAGTGGATGATGTGAAGTTTAATGATCTTCTGACAGCAGATGCTTCAGGGTTAGTTTGAATGGAACATCTTCTCAGATCATCAATAATCTGGATTTTCACTCAAAGTGTTTGTGGAACAAAATAAATCTGAAGTTCTTCAGTCAGAAACAGCTGCTGTTTTATTTGGTTCCATGATCTTCATGAGAAGTTTCCTGTCAGATAAAAACATCTGCTGCTTCAACCTTCAGCTGAAGGAACTTTTACTCCAGAAAATGTTCTTTCCACCTGATAAACCAGCAGAACCTCCTTCAGCAGCTGGAACTTAGTCTGTTGTTGGATCTGTTGTTCCTGCTGCTTCACCTGTAACTCAGGTGTGTTTCACTCCAAAGTTCAGCTGCTTTAAAACTGACTGATAACGACCTTCATGAGGACGAGAACAGAAACGGATCTGATGAGTTTTTATTGATCTTTAGTTTATAAAATAAAATAATAAACAGTGTGTACGTGCAGTTTTTAGGTTAGACGGCTCACAATATGTAGCATGAGCCACAGAACGTGTGTGTGCTTCTGTCTGTCACCTCACTTCCTGTCTAGTAATTTAGTTCATGTCCTGCACCTGTTCCTAGTCCATCATACTGTCGTCCTCTATTCAAACTTCCCCGTGTTTCATGTCCCGTGTGCTGAGATGTGCTACACACACGTGCTGTTCTACAGTCTTGACATCAATAAACAGATTTATTGTTTATTTTTGTTTCTATATTTTTCCATAAATATATTTTACCTATCTAATAAATTCTCCCAGGACAGAAACACTAAATATGATGTTATTTTTACTTTCTTTACATTGTCAGAGCAACAGGCAAATGTTTGGACACACCCAGAGGAGAAGGACCCAACAATGACTGATAAGGACCCAGAGGGCTTTTATATAGAAAATATCAGGGAAGGATCATAAAAATATGTTTAAATAATTAACAGGAAACACTCACTATAAACAAGAATACTGTATAAACTTCTAATAACATCTCGTTATTAAATAAGTTGTTAATTTGTACTATGGAGGCATTTTTCTTCAGGGCAACATTAATCACCAGAACACCACTTCCTGCTGCGACCCAAATTACAGAGGTTATTTATTCTATTGTAAAACTATCAGAGGGTCCAGAGTGTCTAATATGAAGATGAACGTGTTTTTTAGTGAGTATCTACTTAGACAAGTTTCATAACTGTAGATTAAAGTTGAAAAAGTTATTTAGTACTGCTTTAATAAGCCTGTATTTTCAACCTAATATTGCTTGTTGCTTTAAATAGTTTTAAGATGGTAGTAATGTGCTGGACCTTTGTGTCTCTCTGTCAGCTTGACGATGAGGTTTAACCTAGTCTCTATTTCTCTGAACTGAAGTTCTTCACAAAAAGCCACTTTGCAAGATTTAAAATATCTCTTTTAACATTGCAAGTGCTTTAAAACTGAGCATAGCTCATAGTAATGAACACTTTGAGCCACAGTTTGCAGAGCTGCCAGAATTTAGGAGAAATGACACTCTTCATTTACTAAATAAATGTGGAGAACTCAGGAAAACTGAATTTATTTGAGTGGATTAACACACACACACACACACACACACACACACACACACACACACAAGTGTGTTTTGGTATCCTTATGGGGACCGTCCATTGACTTCCATTGATTTTAGTAACTAGATTTATACCTAACCCAAACCCTTTTACTAACCTTAACCATTACTGATCTATAACTAACCCTAAGACTAACTAAAACTCTATTCACACCATACCTATAAACCTAACCCCTAACCCTAAAAAGGGGAGTCCCCCTCATGGGGACCAGGCTTCGGTCCCCACAAACCCCCGGACCCCAGAAAGATAGTAAAAGTCAGGAAACGGGTCCCCAGGAGGTCAGAAATACAAACCCACGTACACACACACACACACACACACACACACGTGTGTTTTGGTATCCTTATGGGGACCGTCCATTGACTTCCATAGATTTTAGTAACTAGATTTATACCTAACCCAAACCCTTTTACTAACCTTAACCATTACTGATCTATAACTAACCCTAAGACTAACTAAAACTCTATTCACACCATACCTATAAACCTAACCCCTAACCCTAAAAAGGGGAGTCCCCCTCATGGGGACCAGGCTTCGGTCCCCACAAGAACCCTCGGACCCCAGAAAGATAGTAAAAGTCAGGAAACGGGTCCCCAGGAGGTCAGAAATACAAACCCACACACACACACACACACACACACACACACACACACACACACACACACACACACACATGCATGTCAAGTGCCTGCACTGTTATGCTAGGAACTTGACAGAGCTACATCACTGATCAATATTAATCACTGTAATAATTACTCACCAAAGCTCGGCTGTGCCATTGATTTTTAAGGCAGTTGTTTGCATTACCTTCATATCTGATCTCAATAATCTTAAAAGGGCTTCTTCTTTTTTTGGGGTTGAAGTTTGGTCAAGTTGTCTAAAATATATGAATGTCACTGCAAGGTCTAATCAATATGCAGTGATGTCTTAAACAGTTCCAGCTGCTTTTATGTCCATTTTCATTTTGGACATTATTAGCAGTGCTGAACTCTACAGAATGTATTTAGGTCTGAGAAAATAAGAGCGCAACACGTTAAGATATTTTGATGTGCCTTGAAACTGCTTTTGTTATGAACTGCTGTTATATAAATAAAACAGGTGAATGTAATAATTTAGGACAGAATACAACATAAACAGTAGTGTAATCTACCCAAACATATTCACAAGAGCCTCTGCATGTATTTACATCAGTCTTCAGCTCTTTTCAAATTAAACTTAGCTGATTCCTCAACGGAGTTTGTTTATGTTTTTTAGCAAATATGTAAAAGGAAGAGCATCAATAGCTTCAGTTCAACCACCTGATATTAGGCCTTGTCTGTTAATCCCTCCTGCTCCATCATTTACCTGTATGTTAGTTAGAGCAGCTACAATCCTCCAAATCTATCGCAGCTTTTGAATTCCAAGCATTTCTTTTTTCTTTAAATTTAATGCATATATTAGTTTTTGTATGCTTTGCTGTGTTCTACAAGTGTAATTAGTCTGGGATACTTAGTAGTTGATTTTTTTCCCTCCTCCATTCTTAAGTATTCATGGAAGCCAGTGATCTGACAAATAGAATTTTTCAGCACGGTGGCATGTTGAATCACAGACCTCATTTCAACAGATAATCCTGTTTAAAGATCCCGACCTGGTTTGGACAGACCAACATTTACATACAGGTGAACCCTCTGACATGCTTCTAGTAAGTGTATTAACAGCAGCTAAGTGTGTAACTTATACAGTAAAGGGGAATACATTTTGTTTAGGGTTTTTTTTCCTGTTGCATTAGAGGCTCAAAGGTCATCAAACCTTGTTGCTTCTATAATCTGAAACATCCTGTGAGTTAGAACTATCTGCCTGGGGGCTGCTGCAGCCTTGACTTTGCTGTACTGGAGTATTCTCAGTTCACCAGGCTAATTCATCACAAGTACGTCGCTAACACCAAGGTCACTCACATAATGAGGGGGTTATTTTGATAAAGGGCGATTGGATCTGAGCAAAATGGTCAAAGACGAACACTTTACGGTCCTGCAATTACCCCGCAACCTTTGTGACTGAACATGACCTGCAGACTCTGCTGTTTTCCTGCTTCAAGTAGACCTGCAGCTCAGAGCTGGCAGCTTGGGTATTGTTTACCCTCCTGTCTTTGTTGCCATGGTTCACGAGGGAACGTCCCTACAAGTGAACTGTCATTTGACAGGGTTTGTATGATGTGGGAGGAGGACAGATCTGCGTGTTGGGAGTCACCTGTTTTCTCAGGAGGCAGGGCCCTATGGTCTGTTTGTCCACGCTGTGTGCACCCCCATCCACTCAGCCTCCTGCCCCCTCCTCTGTTTCTGCCTCCCTGTGTTCCCCCACCGCTCCAGCCCGCCTGCACGCCTGACAGACAGACAGATGCTATCAGCTGAGCATCTCCAGCTCTGGGCCTCTATCACTCTCCACAAACAGCCCATTGCTCGCACACAGGCTGCAAATTTCGTCTGCCTCTCTTCCTCTAGATAAGGACCAATATCAGTGACAGAACATATTTTATGTATGAAATGTAGCTCACAACAAGCAGTCAAGCATCAGGTTTGTTTAAATAGATGATCTTTATCACTATTCTTTCAACTCAGAGTTTTGACATTGTTCTCTGTTTATTTTTCTTTGCCCACAATTCTTTTTGTGCTATCTGGTCCCACAATTGCCTTTTAAAGAGGCTCCTGTCCAAAGGCTGAATTCATCGCTATTTTAATTAAAGCCGCTTTGCGCAGGACAGACTGCATATAAAATATTTTCTGCCCTGCTGCAGTCGTACTTTTCCTCCCTAAACCCATCCAGTCAACATTCCAGCGGATTATTTTCTCTTGTCAAAGAAGCAACACTTTTCTCCCACTGTTGGCTGTTGTTAGCATCAGATATTAGATGATTTCCATTTAGTGCTCAGGTTATGCTTGTCAGTTTGTGCCCAGCATTTTTGTAATGATAGAAATAAGATCTCACATATGCCATGAGTCTAGCTGACATAATAGTTTGGCGTGTGTGCATGTGTGTGTGTGCACGTGTGTGAGCAGATACAAAAAGGTGGTTTCACTATTTATGATGTATTATATTTTATCAATATCATATTTTAGAGGAACAAAAAATTCTTATCAATTAATAGATTTTATTTTTACATTTTTAATGAATGTTTAAAATGTGTATTTAACAGATTTATTTTTAAAAGAATATTTCAGCCCCATGTTGTCACAAAAAGCTCTGCCCTTGTACTAGGTTGTCCCTTCCGAACCTCCCCCCAAAAAGCAAAGACAGCACCCCTCCCCCCCCGTGTGCTCCACTCCACCCGCAGCACATGCAGAATGAAGGGGTGGAGGGGTGCAGGTCATTACCATAACAAGCTGGCGTGTTTCTGAAGATACACTTGTTCAGTACAGACAGGGGCGAGCGGCGGGGACAGGCTGCGATGGCAGCGCGCGCCCAGTTTATTTTAATAACAACAGCCAGACACGCGGCCTATCTAGTGAGACTTTAAATGAAACACTTGGGCTCTGATGGAGCGATAACACACAGATGCTAAAAAGGGGGACAACTGAAACGACCTTTGACCCCTGTTTTGTTAACAGATAGATCTGAAAGACATAAAATCATGTAATATATATAAAATAAAGGTTAAAAAAGGTTGTAAGAGACAATATCATATGAGGGAAAAAGACAGAACAGTATCTGTTAATTTGTTTAAACCTGATTCATTAATTATATTGTGATCATTTTCACGTGAATGGGTTTATGTTTCCTGTGGGGTAACTGATCTTTCCCTGGGGAAGACAATGTCAAGTGCTTTACACATAAACAGATGTGTACCCACCACAAACACCACATCTCCTTTATTTTTCAAACACAGGTAATCCTCAGGGGGAAATCTAAGCTCAACACCATGTTGAAAAAGCTTCAATATTTGCAGAAACCGAGAGACTCTTAGATTTAGGAGGAGATGTCCTAAATCTCAGCTTGATTTCTCCTGCTAACCGTGGCTTAGCTGCGGCTGGGCCGGATGCAGGAGAGCCTGTTGAGAGTTAGTGGAGTAGTTGTAAATATGTGGTAACACTTTCAGTGGTAATCCTTGAGCACAAAGAATTGCCAGAGATTATGGGCTGGTTGTCTGACAGAGAGAATCCTCCGGCACAATCAAATTCCTATGGCTGGTGAGATTTGTTGAGGGCACAATACTGTACAGCTCGGTTCTCCGGTAATGTGAAGGCAAGCTGTTCCCTAGATGAAGAGCTAAGAAGTAAATATAGCATGAAGTGTATATTAAGTAAACAGATGTCGGATTGGAATATGAAGTTGTAGCAGGGATCGTGTCAGTGGATGCATTTTGACTTCTTTGATTTAAGAAGGAGAGAAGTGTCCTTCTGTTGGACGGTGTGACCCGAGTCACAGACACGTGAGAACCAGCAGCCTCCTCCGTCTCCTCGGGGCGTGACACAGTCGCCCTCACCGACACATTCTCAGTGAGGTTTAAGGAAGTGAAGAGACAGCGTGAGCGAGTGAGAAAGCCCACCACAGTCCCCCAGCCTTGAGGATGAATAGAAGATAGAAGCCGTTTCATTTCAAAATCGGCCTCTGCACTTGGCTGAACCTACAATAAAAGTTGATAATTGAGAAGTGAAAGAGCAGGATCAATATGACTGCAGGAAAAAAATATATCGAGGCTTGGCTTATGTTTAATGCAGTTTAACTGATACTTAATATTTTCTGCTTTCACTCTCTTCTTCTTCTTTTGTCCACATTAAAATACTTCAAAAAGAATTCTAATAAAGTGGAAATTAAAAGGAGTGTAGATTGGGGTTGGAAAGAGAGGCCTCTAATCCTGCTATCTCTTAATAATTCAAAGTCTCTTTTATTTTCTGAATAAAAAGTGGAATTAATCTGGCACTGTGAAGCTGTCCTCTCTTCACACTGTTTAAATAAATCCCCATTCGTACATTAGACGCAAGGAGGCCGGCTCTGGCTCCTTGCCAAGCTCTGTGTCAATTCCCTCCTGCCTCCTTCCTTTCTCTCTCAGCCCCTCTTTATTCTCTTTCTTTTGCTTTCTGCCAGTGAGGGACCTGTGAGAGAAGCCTCGCCACCAGAGAGCTGCTATCTCCAGAACCTGCTCAGCACACGGGCCTATCACAGGCAGCTAAGACCACTTAGCTCACGCTGCCAAAAAGGCACCTTTATGAAACTTTACTCAGATATTAGGACACTGTGAAGCCAACCGATATGTTAAAAAGGCCCTGTGTGAAAGCTCGACCATTTATAGTATTTATATAATACTTCCTGGACTGTAGGAAGAGGCAATGCAAATATTTTGGCTTTTACCAAAACGTATGAGTTGGCATTTTCCATTTTAGATAACGTGACACACAGAATGTTTATTGCATTATTTATCAAGAGGAGGGGCAACATTCTAATTATGATTTATACCCTGAATTCCTTGTTTCAATCAAATGTATCCAGTGTTTCTATACAAAGGACAGTTTCAACAATTCAAGCAGTAAGTCCACCCCACAAATGGTTAGCTAAGTCGCTGAGCTTTTCAAAAGACAAAAGACAAGCCTTTGAAACTGACACCATGAAATAAAAGGAGCTTAGGCTCCATGAGTAAAACTCAGTGAGAGCAGAAGATGGAGGGGAGGGGATATAGAAACAGGCCTCAGCACCAGGGGCCTGCCGGCTCCTTGATTAGCGCTGCCCCTCTCTATCTGCTCCCCAAGCCCTGCGTCTGTGAACTCCTCCTCCAGCTGTGCTTCGGGCGAGGAAGCTGATACAGTCGGTGCTCTCCGCATCCCGACGACGCATCCGCAGCAATGAATGCTGAGTCTGTCCCCGCTCTGATAGAAACCTTTTGTGACACTCTAAAATCTAAGATCTTAAAGCTCGATCATGGATCAGCTTCCTGCTTTGTCCTTTTGGTAGTTGGAGAATTGCAGCATCGTTTTCCATCTTCTTCTTCTTCTTTGCTGCTGTAGCTCAGCTACCCGCACTTGCAATTTTAGCCATGGTCTCCTTCGAGACACTGAACAATTGCTTCAGATTGTCCTTGGCTTCTTCTGTGGTCACTGATCAGGCAGACATGCTATTAGAAAAGCAGACGTGTGGCACTTGAAGAGGCTGTGATATAATATTATACTGCAAGATGTCAGTATCTTCTCAAGGTGAAACCTTGGACCTCTGCAGTACACAGGTACTATACATGTGTGTTTAGCTCACCTTGACTTTGGGAAGTAGACAAAAACAAACAAACAGACTTGTTTAGTTATTGACAATCCCACCCCACCCCCCACCCCCCATTCTCTGTTACTGCTATACTAGATAATGTATACTTTATATGTTATGAGAAGATGAAAACATCCATTTATTTATAACAAAAGTAGGTGGGGGGGCTTTTAAGGGAACTGTACAGGTGTGTCTTAAGTTCCCTGAAGGCAAAAAAAGTCATTTTCACTGAGGTGTGGGCTATTTTTATTTATATATCTCCTTGCTCTGTTTCATCCTACATACTGTTTGTGGGGCTATCATTACACCAGACAGAGAGGTGGGGGTAAAAACCATTTGCATTAGCATCACTGTCTGACTCCAGGCACTAAGCAATGATACTTTATTCCATACCATTCAGAGTGCCATTATCACTCTACCCCTTCTGTCCCCTCTTCCAGCGGGGAGTTCATGCACACACACACACACACACACACACACACAATTACACGATGCACCGCTCACACTATTCCCATCCAGAACGATCACAGATAGCATCTTGTGCAACACCAGCACAGAGGTACAGGATGGGTGAGGGAAGTAGAAGGGAGGGACATTTCCGGAGGGGGGTCCTGGTATGTAATTGTCCTGGTGAGCACTCAATAGCACCTTAAACCAAGCAGGCAATCTACAAAGCTGTGCAGTGAAGGAGGGAAAGACCCCGTGGCTATGGGGACCCTAATAGGAACTTCTTTCTCACAGAGATAAATGGAGAAAGTTCCTTTTATTTATCGGTAGCTGCTGTTTGGGACTGGGGCTATCAAAGCGCAGCAGTGCTATTTATCCCTCCAAAAAGGATTCGTCCAACACAGGGCTGAGGGCAAATAAGGGAAAGAGAAGGCTAAGAAGAGGGGGGTGGCCACTGGAAATTGGCAGAAACAGAAGGTCAGATAGTTTTTTCATTTTATTCCCATGTTTCTCCTTCTCATTCATTCTTCAACAACTCTCTGTTCACCTGTTGTAGGAAGTCTTTTACAATCTGTCACTGTTTGATCAGCTGGTCTCCATAGAAGTTCAGCCTAAGATCAAATCAACACCTTATTCCAATATTTTAGAGACACGGTGAGATGATTAGTTTGATAGATAGATATAAGCATCCACATCAGGCTACTTGCTTCAGCACATACATGTGCTTCTCAAACACAACTAAGAAATGGGCCCTCAAGGATCAGTCACCTGGTTTATTTGAAATGAGACAGGGTTAACTAACCCATCCTCAAGCACTTGTTCTCTTAATGTTGTATACATCACATGGGAAGCTGCTCCACAGAGAGTAATCACTAAACATTGTTCATTATACACCTTTCAGAACGGACCTTGTATACGTTAAATAATGTAAAGAGAGCTAAAACTTGAACTGTCATGATAAAGACTCCCACCAGATCATAATGTCCATCCATCCACCCATTTTCTAAACCTGCTTCTTCCTGTTCAGGGTCGAAGGGGGCTGGTGCTGATCTCGTTCTGATCAGTGTTCTGTGGGTTAAAGAGCTGCTCTTTTTAACATATTTAGTTTTGTTTTTGTTGCACTTTCAGCTTGATGTCTCGATAAATAAATATAAAGCAACTCAGTAAGTCAGTTGTAATGAGATCTCCCTAAAGTTAATTAAATGGTTCATTCAGTTCAGTTCAAATTATTTTATTAAAGTGTCCTTTCATAATAAAAGTCATTTACAAGGCACTTTACAAAAATATGTCAATTAGTAAAAATCAATTATTTCCTGAGAAACCAGCTGATTGATTGAATCATCACTTCAACATCCTGAGCAGCATGAAACCTCCATCAGAACCAGAACCAGGATGAGTTCTGTCTTGACTGACTGAGGTCTGAGCTGACAGGAAAGAGACGCAGACAGACACTGTGATGATACTTCATCTGATAGACTCGTGCATTCCCCCGAACTGAATAAAA
>SSNP01000423.1:0-47500 GCA_006937955.1 Pachypanchax playfairii | reverse complement strand
CTGTGGATTCAAGTCCAGACTTACATTCATTACAAAAACAATAAAATGATAACATGCTCAACTTCTCCTTTAAAAATAAATCATGAACAAAATCTCTTGCTGATATTATTTTTATTAATAACCATTTTGAATCTACTTCTGGGTTTTTTCCAGTGGAGGTGATTCAGGTGATGTACAGAGACTTCAAACTGCTTCAGCCTCTTCATATTTATAAAGACTTATTAATGTTTTCTACAAAGTGAATGTATCAGTAGCTTAAACGTTGGACATCTAGTTGTAATATGGGATGATACAGTTTAGTTTAGTTCAGTGTGATGTGAGAGATTTAAACACTTTATATTTAATTGACACTCGTGTTCTCTAAAAACTGAGTTCATTTAAATACAGGGAGTTTTTTTATTCCAAATTCCTTGTGAATGTGTATCACATCAGTGACATGTGATTATGCTGAAATATGACTCCAGTAAGGCACTTTTGTTACAAATTGCAGTATTTGATTAAAATGCAGTACCTTGATTTAAGCTCTGAGTTGTATGTTACAGCCTCTGCTGTCTCCATTTGTCATGTCACTAGGCCGACTGGATCAACAGGCTAAATTACAGAGACTAACTTTCTGTTACAAACAAGTACTTACCTCCCTCATCCAACACTCAACTCTCCATTCTTGTCTGAATCTCTGTGTAATAAAGCTTAGACTCCTGGAGTCGGTGCATTAGTCAGCCTGGCTGCCATCACACATCAGCTAAGCTAAGAAATATTTTCTAATTAATACTTCCTAATTACTCCATAGTGAAAAATGACACATTTCCAATTAAACTGCTCTTCCAGGTGATTTTTACATTGATGCACTGTGGAGTGTTGATAAGTAACATATTCAAATTGAAGCCATTTGCAGGTTTTATGTTAACATTGAGCCACAGTAATACAGCAAATCAATCAGCCAGAGTCCAGGTAGCCTTAATAATGTTTTTCTATGATCCTCAAACATTCATCTTCTCTGTTCATTCTGCTGCAGCCTGCTTCAACAAATGTCCTTGATACACATGAAAAAATGCACACAGCTAGCATAGAAACACAGGTGGACCCACCTACAAATACAAATCCGTCCTTACACACACTCTCTACACAGCATCACTGTCAGATATAAATTATGCCTGACACTGTGGCCTGGAGAAACAGGATGACTGAGCACCAGTCAGATGAAGATGCTTCTTGCAAAGACTGCCTGAGCCAAACGACTAGTGTCACCCAGGAAACCCAGATGCTAACTTCTGTAGCTTGAGGGCCGTGTGTCAGTCAAAACATCCTCCAAACAACCACTCTGAAAGCTGACTAAAGTTATCACCCAGACATAAACTTGTAGATTGACAACTTAATGCCAAGACATCTTCAATCTGTGTGAAAAGAATAAACCAGCTGCTGTTCTCCTTTTCCTAAAAACTAAAGGATAAAACAAATTCTGCATATAATTTATGTCACTAGACATACTTTTCATAATTCATGAATATTTTTTATTTCTAATTGTTTCAGCTGATGCGTAATTTTGATTCTTCTGTTGACAAAATCTAATGCAAGTTCACATTGACACAGAGGAGTTTTTTTTAACATGCTGTGTGTCTTTTGTGCTGTGAAACAATAGCAGCTGCAGCTCGGGGCTTCTCAGTGTTCTGGGAGCTTCAGCAACAGACAGGAAGGGAAAGCTTTACACAATGTTCAGAGATTTCCTATCCCCTTTAGGATGATCGGATCAGTCAGTCAAAGGACCCCTCCATGGGCCCCTGAGGTCAGGGGTCACGCCAGTCAGACAAGACATAACAGAGTCTCTCTGTCCCTTAAGTACTTGATGATTGTGCAAAACGGCACTAAGAAATAGTGCTGGAAACAGATTTGTACCATTGTGACATGATGAAAGAGGGCACAAGAATAAAAAAGAATGAATGAATGAAAGAAAGATAGAAAGAAAGAAAGAAAAAAGAACATTCTCTGTAAAACTGCTCCAAGTGCTTCTCTGCTAAATATATCGACGGGGAGCGGGGGGGGGGGTATAAAAAGTAAAAGTGGAAGAAAAAGGAAACAGGCCTTTTACAACTTTGAAGAGAAAGAGGCTGCGGAGTGAACGGAGAAAATATTTACTCAGGGAATTAGTTCAGGATCATTGTGTGCGTGCGGGGCTTTAGTTCCCTGGCTCCATTTCAAGGCCCAAGTGGCTCAACTGGAACTCCCCCCAGGGCAGGCCTAATTATCACAGGGCTAGGGCTATTAAAATGCTTAACTAACCTCGTTTCTCCAAAACGCACAGATTAACGCCAGCCTCCAGCAAAGTGTTGGGAATAACCCCACTGCCTAATACCCTCTTTGATTTTTTTTTTCTCTCTCGTGTGGAGAGGCGAGGCAGAGGACTGGTGTGGTAATAGTTCTGGATGGATATAAAAATATGGAAAGTTAACATCCCACTAAACATTCCCTCAGTATAAACTGTATAATGTGGACTGTGTTATGGGAGGAACACGAGGAAGCAGGTGATGTTAAAAAGTTGACCGGATGCTTGTGAAGCTGAATGATGAGTCAACCTTGAATTCATTTAAATTAAACTAATCTCTTATTGGAGCACCAACATAACCTGCTACAGTAATCTGAAGGATATAATTTACCTTGTAAACTGAAAGCTTTAACTCTGATAACTCAAAGTGTCTCAGTGTTAGTCAGCTGATTTTGGTTTTGAATCACTGGTTTAATAATATTTGTTAAATTATGTTTGTTTAGTGTTTAGAAGCTGGATGATCCTCTGAAACGTTCTTCAGATGATGTTCAAACTTTATCAGTTTATAAAGAATATAAACTTTTATTAAACAGTCTGGATCACGTGATGGTTCTCTTTCCATCTGGGTTCTCGCTCGTTCTCTCTGAGTAGAACTTCCACACCGTCCTTCTCGGTTAAATCTCCTGCAGTCGAGTTCATGCCGTGTTCGTGTTCCTGAAGTATTTCTTTAGCTTTAGTTACATTTTTTTTTTTTTAAATAGTGTCAGATACATTTTAAATGATTCAGCATCTATCCAGAACATTATTTCAAGAAATCTGATCCAAATAGTTTCTTCAGGGAAACACAACAATATGTAATAAATGAAGCGCACGTCACACTGCTGAAAGCTTTGGTAACATGTTCAGTGGTAATATTACACAAACTCTGCTGTATGATCTTCATTCATCCTGTACAAAGAAACATTTTTACACATCAGAGATTTGAAAAGGATATTCATAAATATAATGTTCTAACTTTATTTTTTCCAGTCTGAAGTAATTTGGGTTTCTTTAACACCGAGGCGATAACTCAAGGTCTTTCTTTGCATAAACAGAAGTTCATACCTGAATCCCAATAGCTCTTATGTTGCTTGATAGGAAGATTTAGACATTTTTCTGAGTAACCAGTACATATGAGAGTAGTAATTTGACCAGAAGTGACTTCTGACTGAGACTCAAACGGCTTTATTCACTCCAGCTGAAGCAGTCTGTAAATATCTTTTCTAATTAAACTTGTGCACTACACAGCATGCTCTTTCTCCAACAGTCCAATAGATAGTTGACGGTAGCATGTAAGAAACTTAGCCTGTGTGTCTAATTCATTGGGCTACTGCACACTCGTATTAACTATTTTTGATGTGTATTATATAAACATAGTCAGTTGAATAAAATCTAAACCTCCATATTAGGAAACTGTGACATTTCTGTGATCAGTGCCAAAACATTTTTCTTTGTAAAGCTACAAAGTATCAAAACTTCTACATAATAATTAGCAGTAGAAGCCTGTTGACTTCAGGTCTGATCACGAGGTTATCTGATGAGTAATTACTGTGATTAGTGAACCACATACTAATATAACAAGGTAAAAGGAAAAGTTAATTCAACACAATAACTCTGTTTTTTCTTTCCCTGCAACAAAACATTTCAAAAGAGCATAAATTAATTTTATTCAAGCAAGAACTCAAAAATATGCTGCAGTGCAGCAATTCAGTTTCACTGCTGATTAGAAAGAGATTTTTAAAACTAGTTGGTCTAAAGCCAACAACATTTTTCAGAAAATCCTTCTCTGGGTTTATTAAAGGTCAATGAAGATTCCCACGGTTTTCAGACTATCACATTCCACAGAACAGGTTTAATTACTCACTCTTCACTTGTTCATTCATTCATCATGTCTGTTTTATAATCAGTCGTTTTGACAGTTCATTTTATCTGCGCTGTTCACACAAACAGCTTCAGTAATTTTATTGCAACCTGTTTTACACTTTTTTCAGCCAGATCAGCACAGATATTAACATCAGGTAGATCACCTGTTAGTCTGTTTAGTGTTTGTGCTGTTTCCTTGGGCAAGATACTGAACCCCCCCCCCCTCTGCCTTGGGGCGGCCGTAGTCTATCGTGAAAGAGGTCCTCCTCTGATTGGAAGACCGGAGCTTGATACCGTGTAGCAAGAAGCTACATGTTGAAGTATCCTCAGGCAAGATAATGAACCCTGCAACTGCCCCCTGGGCGCTGTTCAAGATGGCTACCCTCTGCTCCTCACCTCATGGTGAGGATGGGTCAAATGCAGAGTCAAATTTCCCCACAAGGGATTAATAAAGGAAAGAAAAAACATTACTGTTTCTTTCTTTCTGGTGATATATGACTGATTTGTTTCTCAGCCTGACCACAGCTGATCTGACGCGTCTTTCACTGCGTCTCTGTATCAGCTTGTCAGGATGCATTCAGAATCTTCCTCAGACTTCCAAGATCTGCAAGTCACATGTTGGTCAATAGTAATGTTACGTTCTATTCCTTATTGGGGAAATATATGTACAAACGTATGTGCTGTTTAAATGTCTCAAATAACTGTGTAGTCAGAGCTCTGTCAACCCCAACATGCTGTGACACAAAGCTCTCATCATGCCTTTTTAAACAGTTATGTCACAAGTTAGTTGTAAATAGAAAATAGAGAACTTTTTCAGTCAGACTGCGCTGTGTACCAGCTGCACCAACGGTTCCTCTCACAGCACAGAGGCGAATGAGCTACTGCCACTATGCAGAAACTACTCCCTAGAAAACATCACAAGTTCTGTGCTTTTGGGTAAAAACAATATAATCATAATTTAAAGACCGCTGAGAATATTTTAAAACAGCTCAAAAGATGATCATAACTGATACTAATAATATATTACAGTACGGACATTTTGGGGATGGTCGAGGAGTGTTTAGGTGGATTAATCCAACTGAAACATCAACATCATGGGAGAAATTATATTTCAAGGCTTCAGGTTAAATTTTCTAGTGGTTGTTTGACATTTTGTTATTTGAAAGTAACAATGAACAGAACTGAAATAAAAGCTTTGATATTATCAAATGAGGAAATATTAGAAAGTGACAACTTTTCTATTGACAGCTGATTCATCTTTACTTTATTGAGTTAAACTCAGTGTAACTGTTTTACTTTGTTCAGGCTTTTATTCAGGCTATTAAAATCAACATTGTGTCTCTCACTGACTTATTTATTGTATAAAATGACAATGCTCTTATTTTATAACCGTAGTGACCCAATTTCTGAGTTTCACTGGTACTTCTCAAAGATCGTTGTTTTATTACTCACATTTCTTAGAGTATTTTTATAAAACAATGTACAATTAGATGGTACAACAGTACAAACAGTAACGCTGATTTCACTCAGTTCAGTACAGAAACTGTTGACAGCTTAGTGGTCTTGGTTAAATGACCTTTACTACTTTAAATGAAGCAGTAACTCATACGATGATGAATTAAAAGTCCCTGAAAAGGCAACAATACCTGTAACTTGTCAAATTGTCCAATTTGCTGTCAAAATACTTTGATCAAAGAAATTCATAAATACAGTTTAGATGTAGCAATTCAAAGTATTTTGAAACCGTGCATATATAAAAAGAGGAAACAAGGTTATTTGTATGCCGTGCACTGTAAAGAAACAGAATGAAAGTTGGCACAAAGAGCCCACGCCTATACAGATGCCGATCATGTTCTAGTACTGCTGGAAATGAATTTGTTTTGCTACCCACTTTGTCTTTTAGGCATTGAAAAGAGATGAATGAAGCATCTGATAGTAGGATCTCAGTCTTTGTTTGGGATAACAGCCGGATTCACTGGTTCATTTAAAAACTGTCTTAAAATCAGTGCAATGCAACAGGATTCATTTTTCAATAAGTGTTTTTCTTCTTTATTTAACCAAGCAAGGTTTCTTGGTCTTAAGGAAACCAAATTAACCTCAGTTAAAATCAGAGTGTAGAGGCAATTCTTACATCCCATTTCCATCCCAAGATGCCTTTGAAGTGATCTTTGCAAGATTTTATTTGTCCTAAATGATTTGATTGCACAGTACATTTTTCTAATATGTGATCAATAATTTCTAAGAAATATTGTCCACCAATTCTTCTTCACTGCCTTGTTGGTGCATTTTAAACAAATTATTTTCCTTTCAGATATTTTAAAGAGGCCCTTCTATTAAAAACAGTTTTTCTGAGGTTTCTGTTGAATATTTTAGCTCCACAGGTGTTCTTACCTTCATAGTGGGTGAAAACAGGTCAACAACTTCTCTTTCAGTTTTAATTTCTCAAACTACGCAGGTGGTGATAAAACCAGAGTTCTCCTGAGTTCTAACGGCCTGTATCTGTTTCATCACAACTCCTTTGTTTGTTAGTATTCATCAGCTCCTGCAGTTGAAACCACGCCTAGCATGCTGCTGGCTAAAAGCTGTTAGCATAAGACGTAGCAAACAGGAAGAGAGAACGTCTGATGTTACCATGAGCAGCAGGGCAGGAAACAGTATACTTTGCTCTCATAGGCTAGTTTGTTAGCCAATCAGAGTCCAGCAAATTCGAATAAGGAATTGATTAATTAATGAGTTGCAGCTGAACTGGAAAAATTTTCAATGAGACAGATTGAAAGGTCTGTTAATCAGTGTTTCCTGACGTTTTTTAGATATAAAGTATTTCATATTACTGTTTAATACTTAAGAAATAACTACAAAGTCATGACATTTGTGTAAAATGGCCTCTTTAATCTCTAAATACACAACATTGCTAATCATTCTGTCAAAGTTTTGTTTGTTTTAACATTTCCCTGCATGCACCAGCAGCTCCCACATCAGTATGGGAAACCACAACATGAGTCAGGTTTTTATTACACTGAGAAAACAGTTGGAGAAGTCATTGCTTGTATAATTTTGGAGCAGATGCATAGGAGAGCTGGTACAGAGATTTAATTAAACTCAAGTAGTGTGAGAGACCCTTGTGTTATATACAGTAGATTTTCATTTATCGTATATGCTATTGGTTCTAACCTGAGTGTATTTATATTTTATACAATCAATTATGGGATCTATCGTGGCCTTTTTAGAGACTCTGTACAGTAACACTGCATGATGATGTTGCTGCATACACGTTGTGAGTGTCATCACACACTTGATTGAGTATTTCATTGTTGTGTTAGTTTATGAAGTAAAATAGACCTTCAGCTCTTAACAGAGCAGAAACAGCCTCTATATGAACTGGAAGTTCCAGCAACAGAATCTTCTTCTGATGAGGTGTTTTTACCAGAAAACTGTGCACGCTAATAGCATTCATCCAGCAGAACCCAAGAAGCTGTGACCTCACGCCAGCTGACCGTTAGAATGAAGCATAGTCTTCAACTCAAGTCCCTGGTTCACCATCAACCTGCTTGCATTTTAAAGTCATTTCCTCCACTCAGTGAAATAACCTATGGAAAACCAACTCTAGTCATTTTAAGCTCAGCTGTCTGAAACATGCGTTACAGACCCAGTCAACCATCAAAGGGGCTTGAGTTGGTTATGGATAAGTGTAAATACAGTAAGATAGTTGTTCACATTGACTGTGACATTATCTTCCCATATTCCCACTGAGACAGTCCCCACTCACAGAGACCTTACTGGGCCAAAGAGCCATAAATGTTAAAAGTAAGTACTGTTCATCTGAAAAATAAAACCTCCAGATGTGGTTTGATGAATTTAAGGTCCCTGTAATTATCTAAATTCTAGGGTTCCTCGAGCAAAAGGCTGAGGTGGCGCGGTATTGGTCTATTGATCAGTTGATCAGTTGTAGACCTACTAACTGGGATATTCTAATCTATTAATCTAAGTATTATCCATTCTTGATTTATTATGATCAGGTTTAATCTGAACCAGTTTTTGATGTGAACTGGACTTGTTGCTTTCAGATGATTTTATTTTGTGAATTGGAACTGTATAAAAGAATTGAGGTGAAATGATGTATATTTCTAGTAAAATATACACATTTCTGCTTGAGCTTTGTTTAAAACTTGATGCTAAACTGATACTAAAGTATGTTATCAACTATATAATATTCATTAAGAGTCTGTTAAAAAATGTCATTGTAGCTTGATGGTTAAGCTGATAATAAAATAAACTTTTGTTTGAAGATGAAGGGTGTTATTGGACTCATTATTAGAAACAGCTGGAATTATCAAGTTGAAGCCAGAAGACAAACTGTATCTGGTGTTTCTGAGGCTTCTCCTGTGAATGGGATAGAAATATACAGCACATGCTTTTAGAAATAATATATTCTGAATTACTGGCTGAATTCTTTTTTTGATAGTTTATGTACTCAAAATTCGTTGTTCTTCCCACCTAAGCTTCTGCGTGTTAATGTTATTGGATGAATTCAAAGAAAATGCAACTCAGTGCGCCTGAATAAAAGAGGCATGGGCTTTACTAATTATTTCGGTTATTTCACAAGTAATCCTTTTAGCGCTCTTTTGCTTTGGAAAAGGGGAGAAAATGTGTTAATAAATAAATAAAAAGCAAATAAATAGGGAGTGATTTCAATGCAGTGTCTGGGGAGATGTCGTGCAAGAAAGCGATAATAGCTAAGCTAGCTTATAACATCTTTGTTTTCACTGAGCACTGTGATGTGTTCTCTAGGGCCACAAGAGGATTTTTGGGAAAGCTGTTCTTCTCAAGGTCCACACTTCACAAACACTCAAGGAGGCTTTTGAGCTATCAGTGAATCAGAATTCATTTGCTCTCTCATGGTATAGGAGGTGGAGGAGGCTACTCACAATCAACAACCTTCCCCATGGAGGCATGTTACTGTATCTGACACTTGGGGAAGGCTAAATTCAAAAAACAAAGAAGCCAAATAGTGGTCTTTTTGGAGAGATTAGTTCCACATGTTAAGGCCTAGAAAGGAGTGCTGCGTCCTGGATATTATTCTGCTCCACAAGCAAACAGCACTGACTGCTAAGAGGCTGAAAATTTATTGTGATTTCTCATATCCACAGTGAATTTATTGTTGTTTCTCAGAATTCCTTTCTGCGTCTGCTTTGACAAAGAAATAAATGACTTTGGGACCTTGAAGGTTTAATTTGAAATAGCATATGTCTTGTAGTCTTGACCCTAGAGTGAAACAATTGCTTTTCACCTGGTAACCAGACTTGAGGTGACGGCAGAGGAGAAGTGTGACATAATATTTATCTCCCTGCCCTTGGAGATGCCGTGTGCACCCCCAATTCATCCATGCCCCTATCAGAGAAGAATGAAAGCGTGGCCTCAAAAAAGAAAATACAAAATTAGTCCTTTTCATAAGAGCAACATGGATCGTTTGTCTTGCTGAGTTTCTTTGTCACATGTCATCGATTACTAGAGTTTTCCTGAAACAGTGGGATCCCAGAGTTCAGATCACAACAACTCATCATCCAAACAGTGCAGCGCAAAGCTGTAATAAATGTTGACATGTATCAAAAATGTCTTTAGGGTTGGAAAGACATCAATCTAAGGGCCAACAGAAGAACAGAAACAAACCTCAGCAAAGAGAAAGAAGTTAATTCTTCATTGTCAGGATTAAACTTAAATGTATGTATTTTATTTGTTTCACTGTCTCACTTTCAGCACTTTATTGAGAAAGTGTTTAGATTTTCCTCTGCGCTCTAAAAGTATAAATGAGAAAACCATGAGAAGGGAAATGCTCAGCTGTCCATCTCCATCTGTTTAATATTCTGCCCATGAAACAGTTTAAGCCTTATCCTCCATCCATCTATCTAGCAAAAGATATGAGATAACTTTTTTCTTCACAACAGATGATATTAAGTGCCTCCTATTATCTCAGTAGGTCTGTGTAATATTAGAATCTGCAATCGCAGGTCACAAAGTATATGGCGCTCTTGTCTCGGCCAGTGCAGCAGAATTACTTTCCTGCACACAATGGCTGAATGGGTTGAGGCTTTGTCATTTAAACTGCATAAAGAGACCAGAAATTGATTTTTATTGTAGATCTTCATATCTAATAAAGCTCTGAGGATCTCTTTTCTTCATTGTCTGAATGGCCGGTGAATGCTTTCAATCTGCCTCTCTGTTTCATGCATAAAAGTAGAGGCCAGAATGATAGGAGAAGAATAAGAGGGAGGGGTGCTGCCATGCAAGTCAAAAGCAGCCCTTTTTCTCTTTTTTCTCCTCTTCTTGGAAACTATAGACTTGGGGAGGATGGGAGAGGTGAAGGAGCTGGGGGTAATTGAAAAAGGATTTTTTTCTACCTCTTTGGAAGGAATGTTTTATTTTTTTTAAAGAAAAAAGAAAACACAACCAAGACTAGCTTCTGCTAAAGAAATCCTCTTAAGTAGCATCCGCAGCACAAAGAATCTATAAAGATATCAGTTTTCTTGCATAGAAGGTCAGCTTGATTTGTCATTAGTTGACATGCACGAACGATAAATCCTCTGATGTTAAAAGGAAAAGCTGATTGGTTTTTCATGAATGCAAGATGTTTATGTCCGTACCATCTCAGGAAAAAACTAAAAACATATGGAGCTTAAACAGACTTTGAAAATGCAAAAATATTTTTATTGGATTTACGTACGTATATCCCTACAACCTTTGTCTATCGTAATAGTTCAGTAGCAATTCAAGATTCAAGATTCAAAGCGTTTATTGTCATATGCACAGTAAGGAAACAGGTTTCCCTGTACAATGAAATTCTTACTTTGCCATCCACACTGAATGCCATAAATATTCAAAAGTGTATATAAGAATATATAAAAGACTAATTTTAAAAAAGAACATACAAAGAGTAAACNGTACGTATATCCCTACAACCTTTGTCTATCGTAATAGTTCAGTAGCAATTCAAGATTCAAGATTCAAAGCGTTTATTGTCATATGCACAGTAAGGAAACAGGTTTCCCTGTACAATGAAATTCTTACTTTGCCGTCCACACTGAATGCCATAAATATTCAAAAGTGTATATAAGAATATATAAAAGACTAATTTTAAAAAAGAACATACAAAGAGTAAATATAAATATAAGCTATAAGTAAAATATAAGTAAAATATAAGTATCAGTTATAACTATGTACATGATGTGCATTGTGCTACATTAACCGTGCAACATTCAGCATCAAGTGAATATTGTGCAAAGAAGTGTCATGAGGTAGACGGTAGTAAAAAAAAAAAAATACTAAGTAGTAATAAGGTGCATTGACAGAGTTACAGTATGTGCAAATGTACTATGTTACGGACTCCTGTCTGCTGTTAATTGTTAAGGAGTCTGATGGCTGAGGGAAAGAAAGAGTTTCTGAGTCTGCTGGTCCTGCATTTCACACTCCTGTACCTCCGGCCTGAGGGGAGGAGAGTAAACAGTCCATGTTGAGGGTGGGTGGGGTCTTTGATGATGGAGGCAGCTCTCCTGTGAACTCTGTGCTGGTAGATGCTCTGCAGAGAGGGAAGGGGGGTCCTGGTGATCTTAGACGCAGTCTTCACCACTCTCTGCAGGCGTTTGCGGTCCATAACAGTAGAGCTGCTGTGCCACACCGTGATACAGCTGGTCAGGATGGACTCAACCATGCAGCTGTAGAAGTTGCTGAGGATCCTTGGTGACATGCCGAACCTCCTCAGCCTCTTCAGAAAGTACAGCCGCTGCTGAGCCCTCTTCAACAGCTGTGTGGTGTTCAGTGTCCAGGTGAGGTCCTCGCTGATGTGGACCCCCAGATATTTGAAGCTGCTCACCCTCTCCACTTCCAGCCCGCGGATAAGCAGTGGTTGATGAGCGTTCCTCCCCTTCCTCATGTCCACTATCATCTCCTTGGTCTTTTCTGTGTTGAGGGTGAGGTTGTTGTCCTCACACCACGTCACCAGAGAGGCCACCTCCCTCCTGTAGGCTGCTTCGTCTCCGCCTGTGATGCGTCCTATCACAGCGGTGTCGTCTGCAAACTTCAGGATGATGTTGTCTTTATGGAGGGCTGCACAGTCGTGGGTGAACAGGGTGTAGAGGATGGGACTGAGAACACACCCCTGTGGTGTGCCAACATTTGTAATGATACTGGCTGAGGTCCTGTTCCCTATCCTGACAGACTGAGGCCTGCCAGTCAGAAAGTCCAGGAGCCAGTCACAAAAGATGGGGTGCAGTCCGAGGGAGAACAGTTTGTGAGTGAGCTTGTGGGGGATGACCGTGTTGAAGACTACATGTACTGAAGACTACAGTTTTGTTAGTAATCCATTAGCTTTTATTTTTATTGCCAGGAAGACAGGTTTTATTTTCTTCTCTGCTTGTTACAACAGATGATGGTGAACTTGATAAAAAATAAAATATCAATAAAAATGATACAAAACAGATACAGATGAGAGTTCATTAGAATGGTATCGGCCCTGATACCCAATGCCAGTACTGGTAACAGTATCCTTAGCCCTACTGTCCACTTGACGCGTTAGCAGCGTGCAACATTAGTAATGTGTAATACGTGGCTGATAGCCGCCATTGAAGCCAATCAGACCCTTTCCACTGCATGGAATGTGTAATCAATTGACAATATGCCAATGTAAATGGTAACACACGGTTAGAGTCTGGATGTACTGACAACCTGAAGACGCAATATGGAAAATTTCTGATTCTTTCTGCCGTCAACAAAAGACATTATATTCTTGGTATCCATCACAGTAACTCCTCACTCCAAGTGTTTGGTGCTGTGCTGCATTTCGCCATGTTTACCTCTACTTCCTGTTTATTTCTGCATGTGGGTTTTTGTATGCATCAGACTGCGCATACAAGAAGTTCCTCTACTAAAAAGACCAAGACTCCTTGTGAATAGAACATGCGCAAAACACAAATGAATGTTCCTTTTGATGGTGATATGATGGTGATATTACATGACCAAACATTCAGGTTAGAAAACAGGTACCCCAGGTCTCATAACGGGGTTTTTAAAAACCCGGATATGAGCATATTTGGGGTTTTGCCGGCGTTTACATGGCCATGCGTGACCAGGTTATTGCTCATATTCCAGTTTTGAACGGGTTATTGTCTGCATGTAAACACAGTCAATGATTACTGAAGTCAAACAGACAGACAGGAGTAGAGTGTGAGTTTGGAAGCATGAAGCATTCAACAAACATGCAAAGTGTAAGTGGATGGAGGGAACATGTTAAGGGAGCTAAACAGGTATAAAGAAGGAGAGTGATGGGGGTGTGAACTGCTGCAGGACTTAACTACAGGACAAACTGAGGAACTGAGTGATGTAACACAAAAAACAGAACCAACAACACCCTTAAAACAGAACCTAAACCATAAGCCGACTTGTTCTGGGCAGCAGGATCGTACAACATCTACATCACTCAAAACAATAACCACTACAGAAAGCAGCACATCTACTAAAGTCTCACAAGGGTCTGAAACCTTCTGTGGCCAGGGACACGTATTTATCATATGTGTACATGTTGTATTAATATATACTAGACTAGATATATACTATACTTTACTAGACTTGAAATACACAAGAAAAGGAGAAAAACTAGCAATTATCTAACCTCCTACATAACGCAGTGTTGATCTTCTGGGTCAAGTCATGCATCACCGTCCCTGCTGATGTGAATCTGAGTAACGATATCTTCATTCACCAGGTCATTTCAGAACTTCAGACATTTATATTCTATTGAAAGTATTTATTTTGGTAGTTGTTAAGGTTGTTGTAAAATGTTTTTTTGTAATCTTTGATTAATTGATGTATACGTATTTGTTTATTCATGTCTAGGTTACTCTTGATGAAGAATCATGAGTGGCTCTATAAGTCGTTTAGTAAATATCTAGAGATAGTTTTTCAAGTACTTCACTAACACCCTGTAACCAACCCCCTTGTGCTCCCCTTCCATTTCTGTGAAAATGAAGTTAGAGGACCAAAATTGATGGTTGGGTGAAATCCAGTGAGACCTGCTCAGAGGTGGTCCTCAGGTGGGACTAAAACTTCAGCGCAGCACATCTCTCTCTTTTGTGTGTGTTTTGTCCTTTTGTTTGTTTTATCCACAAATTCTCATCCAGAGCTTTTGTCTTGCGTCATCCATCTATTTTTTGTGACACTTTGAAAGCTTTTTCTCCACCTTTCGTATTTTTTTTTGGTAATTTTCCAGCAAAGTAATCAGTTAGTTTGATTGAACCCAAGTGCAGTAAGCCGTACAGTCGTTATTCTAGCAACTCCTGTCTTCTCTATTATTTTTTTGTATGTGTTATTTGACTGTTGACCCGTCCAAGCCTGACCAGAACCATGGCACACGAACTCTACCATCAAATGACCCTCCAAGAATTAGCTAACATCAGCCAAACTTTGATCCAATACTGAACAGGTAAAGCAGGTACAGATGATGACTGATTGACTTTTTCAAAAATATACACAGAACAACATATTCCCCCCAAAAAAAGAAGAATATGAGTTTTGAAATGCGTTTTTAAAGAACAAACATTATTTGTGAGAATAAAAGTGACATCACTGTTAGGATGAGTATATATTAACATGGCTTATCAAATTAAATGCTGCGTTCATAAGAAATATGACATAAAACACACGGATCTGAGAATAATTTGAATGAAATATGTGATCTCTGTTCACTTCAGCACCGCTCCAAACAAATCATTCTCTTCTTGCTTCTTTAAACTAAATGTTATGCAAATGCACACCTAGCTCACAGGGCTGCACACTCCTCCCTCGTTTTTCTCATTTTAGGTGAAGGCAAATTTGTAAACAAAATTTGTTTTCATGCATTTGAATATGATTAATTATCACAGAGTAATCCAGTTGCACTTGTAAAGACTTTTCATAAGAGATTAGGAATTTCAAACTGACAACCATGATAGATGGGAGCATTCTGTAAGTCGTAGATTAAAGGTCACAGCGATGAAGTGAAAAACTCACAAGGCGTCATTCTAAGTTGAGGCAGATGCAATCAGGGCTGTGCAGCAAATAGACAAGCGCCTCAAACAGACAAAATGATTATGGAAATGGTATCTGCTCACAACTAAACATGTGGCAGCGCCTAATGCCATGTAACACTAGGGGCTGGGTTTAATCAAACTTTACCAATTAAAAACACAAATGATATGCAAACATCTAAAAGTCTGAAGAAAAAATAAGAAGGATTGTTATTATTGATTAGGAAGGAATCTGTCTCCACACTTCATGTTTCCTCTGCTGCTCTTATTGTTGCAGATAAGACAGATCCGAACCATCTGTTTAAATATGCAGGTCAATTTTAAAAATGGTTGATTAGAGATAGAATTACCACAAGTAATTACAGCATCATGATCTACATTTATAAAAAAATAGAATGGATAACCTTCATTTACAGGAAACTGAGTTAAAATAAATGATTAAATAAAATATAAACTACCAGTCAAAAGTTTAGACACACGTCATTCAGCTGTTTTTTTATGATCCTGGTGTATTTTAAATAGACATGTTGAAAATGATCACGCAGGTATAAAAATGGACAGATGTGAATATGAAAAGAACATACAGTATAATACACTTTAAAAAGTGGTTCTTTACTGTTATGCAAGATGTATCAGAACAAGTNAAAGACCCAGCCACGTCTCATTTTCAATGCCCTTGCTGATGGAAGGAGGTTTTCACTCAAAATCTTACGATACATGGCCCCATTCATTCTTTCCTTTACACGGATCAGTCGTCCTGGTCCCCTTGCAGAAAAACAGCCCCAAAGCATGATGTTTCCACCCCCATGCTTTACAGTAGGTATGGTGTTCTTTGGATCCAACTCAGCATTCTTTCCCCTCCAAACACGACAAGTTGAGTTTCTACCAAAAAGTTCTATTTTGGTTTCATCTGACCATATGATGTTCTCCCAATCCTCTTCTGGATCATCCAAATGCTCTCTAGCAAACCGCAGACGGGCCTGGACGTGTCCTGGCTTCAGCAGGGGGACACGTCTGGCACTGCAGGATTTGAGTCCCTGGCGGCGTAGTGTGTTACTGATGGTAGCCTTTGTTACTTTGGTCCCAGCTCTCTGCAGGTCATTCACTAGGTCCCTCCGTGTGGTTCTGGGATTTTTGCTCACCGTTCTTGTGATCATTTTGACCCCACGGGGTGAGATCTTGCGTGGAGCCCCAGATCGAGGGAGATTATCAGTGGTCTTGTATGTCTTCCATTTTCTAATAATTGCTCCCACAGTTGATTTCTTCACACCAAGCTGCTTACCTATTGCAGATTCAGTCTTCCCAGCCTGGTGAAGGTCTACAATTTTGTTTCTGGTGTCCTTTGACAGCTCTTTGGTCTTGGCCATAGTGGAGTTTGGAGCGTGACTGTTTGAGGTTGTGGACAGGTGTCTTTTATACTGATAACGAGTTCACACAGGTGCCATTAATACAGGTAACGAGTGGAGGACCGAGGAGCCTCTTAAAGAAGTTACAGGTCTGTGAAAGCCAGAAATCTTACTTGTTTGTAGGTGACCAAATACTTATTTTCCACCATAATTTGCAAATAAATTCTTTAAAAATCAGACAATGTGATTTTCTGGATTTTTTTTCCTCATTTTGTCTCTCATAGTTGAGGTATACCTATGATGAAAATTACAGGCCTCTCTGATCTTTTTAAGTGGGAGAACTTACACAATTGGTGGCTGACTAAATACTTTTTTGCCCCACTGTATATGAGATGTACGATGCTGAATACTTTCAGGTGTATTATACACATCTTATTCATTGAACCACTGATCACATGGTAATAGAGTTTATGCTGCTGTAGAAACATCCCTGCTGTAATAACGATGGCAGGACAAGCAGAGGCACAATATGTTTTACAATTCATGCAACAATTATTGTAAATCATAAAATCTTTGTGCTGAGATGGTTTTGTGACTGTTGGTCAACAATCAGCTGATGCTGTGTATGTTTTTAGTTTCATTCTAAACTTTTACACATTTAAAAAGCTGTAAACGATGAACAAAAAGACACATAAAGATGTAAAAGTATCATGTCTAGAAGATGCAGTTCTTCCATGATGCAGTAAAATAAAGAGAGGAGATGCAACAGAGCAGCATTGGACAAATGAAACAAATCTACACACTCATCAGTTTTAAAAAGCAACGTCACAGTTTGGCTGGAGGAGACATCAAAGCTACTATCTTTAACTTGAACCCTGAAGTTAACTACTTCACATAAAACCGATCTGAGTGAAGATTTCAAGCTGTTGAGGGAAAAATTTTAAAGTTTAAATAAGTACATTCAGTGTGCAGCTACCTTCTTTTTATACACATAACCTTATTTTAGCCTCTGAAACTAATCTGTGCAAGATTTTTTAAAGTAAAGTGTTAAAATGACTCCTTGTTAAAGTAAACTGCTTTAGTGAGAGAACATGTCAGTAAGGAGTCACGGGTATTTGTAAAGAATCTGGATTCTTTAAAGTCTCCATATCTACTCTGATGTCAGTATTATACCAGCAACACACACACAAGTGTGTTTTGGTATCCTTATGGGGACCGTCCATTGACTTCCATTGATTTTAGTAACTAGATTTATACCTAACCCAAACCCTTTTCCTAACCTTAACCATTACTGATCTATAACTAACCCTAAGACTAACTAAAACTCTATTCACACCACACCTATAAACCTAACCCCTAACCCTAAAAAGGGGAGTCCCCCTCATGGGGACCAGGCTTCGGTCCCCACAAGAACCCTCGGACCCCAGAAAGATAGTAAAAGTCAGGGAACTGGTCCTCAGGAGGTCAGAAATAGAAACCCCCCCACACACACACACACACACAGTATCATCCCTCCATGAATAAACAGTTTTGTTCCATCAGCTTCACACAGACCAGATCCAAATCAAATCCAGCAGAATTTTCACAAAAGTACTGACTTTCTGTACATTGTTGTTTTTTTCTTTTTCAGGCAAACTGAATGTTGGGATGTGTAGCTGTAAAATATATCAACTCTTAAAAATAATAAAAAAATATATTTCTCTGTATTTTAAGAGTTTTTCTGCTCATTTATAAAGAAAAACAGTTTTTCCTTGTATTAAATAAACTATAATAGTTATATTAAATATTCTGACTTTGCTCAATCTGTTTTTAATTGTTTTTTTTTTCTTCTACAATGTCAGTTTTTCATGACATCTCTCATCTACAGCAACTTAAGCTTTAATGTATGTAAACATTTTACACTAAGCTTCATCTCTCGGGTAAAGGTAAACCTGCCACATGTCTATTATAACCCCCACCATCTCTCCTACAGCAGAAGGTGTNGGGGGGGGGGGGGGGGGGGGGGGGCTTTGAGAGGATTCTTTATGCAGCTCTGTGTATTGCTTTCATGTTGTCCAGACGCTAACTAAGTTGGGTTGCTGGGGGCAATGGCTAATTCACACCCTCAGATCACGAGCATGAAATGAGAGAGCAGGGTGCGCTAAAGCCCTGAGGTTAATGATAGCTCCATGGCACCACACAACCAACAGCCCTGCAACCCCCATCCCATACAAATCTGTCCAAATGGTTTCATTTTAGATGATCCACAAAATCTCCTGGAAGAGAGGAAGAAGGTGAGCAAGTGACACCTGAGATAGTTGTCTTGATTTTACAAACAGTAAAGAGACAGTTCATGCTGTTTGGATTCATGTTTCAAAGCTTTACATTTAAATACTTTGCTGTAAGTCAAGCATCCATGCCTTTCTTTGTGTTTTCCTAATGCAAGACACAGCAGGCGGCCCACACACAAGCTATTTTGTCATGATGGAAGCTGTTTTTCTTTTTTACGGAGATCAGCAAAATACAGAAAGAAATATTTAAAAGAAGAATACAAGTGTGATGGACTTTAAAATTTTTACTCCCCTGCCGAGCAAGCATGTTGATGAAGACCCCACTTTCCTCTCCTCCCTCCTATTTTACCGCACTTTCTATCCCCCCCCCCCCACCCCCTCTAAAAAAGCCCCTCTTTTAAAGTTGTTTCAAAATTCCCAGCATGGCTTTGAGAAATCTGTTTGTTTGAGGGCAGCATTAGATGTGACCAGCGTTTTATTGTGACATAAAACCGCATTTCTTCCTTGGCAGATTAAAAATAAAATCGGTTAATAAGAAAAGCTGTCAGCAGCAGAAAATGGCTGACATAATCCGTTTATCCTCCAAGCAATAAAGATACTGGTCCTTGGGAGTCTATCTTTCCTCTTATGTTATTTCGCCCAAAACATTATCTTCTATGCATTCAGATGGATTAAGAAGTCATAAGGGAGATTGAAAGAAAATGACAGACACAAAAAAATATATAATATCCTTTTCATTTTGCATCAAACACATTCACAGGAGGCTACACATCTGATCCTTAAGTTAATGAATAAATAAAAAAACAAGAAGGACAAAGAAGAAGGGTGAGAAAAGAGGAATTTTTCTTTAAAAAGTGATGTGGGCCAATTACAGAAACTAGAGGGGTCAATGGAAAAAAACAAGCAGAGAAAATCTTTCTCGCATCAGGCTAAGATGGCTGCATCTACACTTCACCCCCTCACCCAAGGTGACATGTAGATGTATATGTAGGTTGTTTTAGAGAACAATAGAAAACACAAAACTATAGTGAAAGATGTAAAATGTTAATAAAGAGTTAACATCATGAATAGAACACACAAAGATTCAGATTCAATAATTATATTAGCCTTTTTAATTTTCTTATTCTCCTTTAGCTCCGTTTGTTTTTTCTATATTTATCACACACTGTTTCCCAGCACCTCTTTGTGTTTCATCAGTACACGTGATATACACGAGTCTTTCTTTATCCTGACTGAGAGAAAGAAGGAATCCACGGAGGTCTTCCAGAGATGAGCTGCTCCCCTGAGAGTCACATGATTGACAGATAAAGGCACAAACAGAGTGAACGTGTGGTCAGAGATGTGAGGCCGGTGGTCATGAAATGCTGATTTAGATCTGTGTGGCACGCTGAAGTGGGCGGTAGTTTATGAATGATGAAGGGGGTGGAGACCTCTCTGAATGGCACCCGACGTGTGCTGCAGTGTTGAAGCTCTGAACTCAACCTCTGTTCTGTTTAATCACGTCAGCTTGGCGGTAATGAAATTTGATTATACCTCTGAAGGCGGCATCATCAGCTGGAAACCAGGGTGGAGGGGTGAAATATTAATACCTTCCAAGATTATGCATGAAACCTCCATGTATAATCTTCCTCTCTTCTTGTCCACCACCAAATTGTCGGTAGTTCATCATTAGCAGAGAACTTTTGCATTTCCATTTGTCTTTTCAAGTGCAAGATGCAGTGTGATGAATGCAGGCCTTGATTCATTAGTTCATCATCAGTGTGATTTTAACTGATCACTACAGATACATCATGCACTCTACGGGGTCTCACAGTGTGGTTAAATACTCTGCATGCTCAGGGAGGATATTCATTCATCTATTTTGGCACATAAATCACAATAATATTGAGTCCCGACCCAAGATACTCAAAGAGGAACGTTTGTGCCTAAGAATACCCAGCAAGAAAAGCGCCATCATACATTTATTTAAAAAATGTTAAGGAAGACGTCATCAAGCTAAACTAAAACATGTTCACATAGAAAAAGAGTTTATAATAATTAGGCCGACAGAAATAAAGTTCTGCCACAGTGTATTTCATGTGTGAGGTGTCGACTCCCCCTGAATAACACAAACATGTTCGTGTTTTCACTGTTTTCAAAGTGCATGCGCGTGGTGCCCGTGTTGGGAGTACTCTGATTACTTTTTTGTGAAATGTGTAACTAATGTGTTTGTTACTTTTTTAAACTGGAAACTGGTACTTTAAAGAATTCCTCTCAATAAGGAAAAGAAAATCCTACGGCAGCCTGATTGTTTTCAGACCCTGTGGACACATCAGCGGAGCACTTAACTGCACTTAGTTACTAAAAATAGACTGGACCATCGTGCAGGACAGGTGCAGTCTTAGTCTTCACACCTGAACAACCATGACAACAGAAACTCAACTTAGTTATTTCACCATTTATTTATAATAACGGCTAGTCTTTAGGCCTGTTGCTATGGCAATTGAGCAATATTAAATACAGTGATCCCTCACTTATTGCAGTTAATTGGTTCCAGACCTCCCCCCGCGATAGGTGAAAATCTGCGAAGTAGGGATACATTAAAAAACATAGAGACAATCTGGTCAATTTTGAAAATAAAAGCGATTCTTCAAAATAAAATACGGCGATCGACAAATGCGATCATATTTGTGCATCTAGAGATAAAAATAAACATAACACACACACAGCACAACAGAGTGTGCTGACTACGTGGAGGGGGGTGGGGTTTTGGGTGTTTAATTACAAACAAGGAAAAAACAAACACAAACTCTCCCAGAAAGAGTGCGAGAGAGAGGGAGTTGTCAATTCAAGATGAACGATGCAGCAGGAGTAATTATTTACTTATCCATGGTGAAAAAATAGCTCTGAATAGAAAGACGCATCTGGTTACTGGAAAAGCTGATCGCTCCACGTGGCGTGGCGGCGCTTCCGCGTGGCGGCGCTTCCGCGTGCAGTTATGACTACAGCGTTGTGTTGGTGACGGCTATGAAGGACTTGTACAGTGCGATGAAGTTGACGATGTGACTGCACAGGTACTATGGATGTCCCGATCAAGATTTTTTGACCACAAGTCCGAATCTGAGTCATTTGATTTTGAGTATCTGCCGATACCGAGTCCCGATCTGATTTTATATTAAAAAATGAATAAAACGGAGCAAATAAACAGATCCAGGTTGTTCCTTTTGTCGTATTTAATTTACCCTATTTAATATTTAGCTGCAGGGACAGGACAGCCAGCAGTCCTGGGATTTCCCCTGGACTTCTTCACGGTGGGGAGTCATGAAGTTGTTACTTGTTTGTAAAAATGAACATGACGAGAACGCATTTCTAGCATGCTGCTGGCTAAAAGCTGTTAGCATAAGATGTAGCAAACAGGAAGAGAGAACATCTGCTGTTGCCATGCGCAGCGGGGCAGGAAACAGTATAAAATCTTAAGATTTAAGAAAATAATTTTAATCTGTAATGAAGCTAGTTTTAACACATTTTTATTTTGCTTTTTATCATACTGAAACAGATTTTATGCAACTGCTTAAATGTAAAACGCCAATTGTGTTTAAAGAGGTAAGTCACACTTTAAAATCACTATAGATTGAGAGATTAATAAAAAATAAAAATGTCTACAATCTATATTATTTTCTAAAATAACCTATTACTAATTCATAAACCATCTGAATTGCAGCAGCAATAACTACAGCTAAGTGAATAGTACTGAATAGTAACAGTTTAGACACAATATTGGCCCCATTTAGATCACATACAGATTAGATGTAATTAAAGTACAATTACTAAGTTCTACTAAATGTTCAAGTTGAACTATAAGCACAGAAAGAATTTTGGCTTAATGAAAGGCTTCTTTTCAGTTAGGATTTGTATTGCTTTTACTGGAGTATATCTGTCTCATTCTGCTCATAAAACAGAAATATACAATAGAAGAAGTTTGAAAGGACAGTTTAGGAATAAAGGTGAGCCTTCAAAAAAGCAATAACTGTGAAAAGGAGAAATTAATTTATTGTATAATGAAATTTATGGAATGCATTAAATAAGTGTCTATAGATGTTTCCTTCTAAAGCATTGCTGGCAAACAACAGCACAAAAGGATACCAATTACCTCAAACCTCATTTCTAAAGTCAAGATAGTATTACGAATTTAGAAAATTTAATCTAATTGGCCATAGCAAAAAGACCTTGGGTATTTTGTTTAAATGAATACCCAGCCTTGAATTACATGGACTCTGCTTCATTTTAGATGTAATTGATTTTAAAAGCCACATTTTCTAATGAATTTCTGTACAGAATAAAGCCATAATAAGAATATACCTTCATTCCTTTTAGAATATTCTTCTGAAAGTTTTGCCTGCTGAGGGGAGTGTGTTACTGTACTAATAGAGTAAATACTGGAGAAGAAAAAAGACATGAAGATGAACAACAAGCTTCTACAGCAGTTTGTTATATGTTCACTATACACTACATTGCCTAAAGTATGGGGACACCAACTCTTGAATTCAGGATTTACAATCACAGGTGTTTAAAATCAAGCACTTAGGCATACAGACTGCTTTTATACACATTTATGAAACAATGGGTGTCTTTCAGGGACTCTGTCAGTACGTTTACACGCTCACCTAAATCGAGCTTTTGGCAGAAGTCGGACAAAGGATTAGCCCCCTGGCGAGAGCCGTATCCCAGTTTACATGTCACTTTGAAAATCAAATTATTGAAAGAAGTGCGCTCAGGGCCGCTATGGTAGGTGGCGCCATGCGACTCTTCGCAGCGGCATTCTTTCGGTTCGCGTCAAAGAAACAGTTGCCTTAGTGTAAAAATGTAAAATGTACTGATCTTCAGCTTACGCTTGAGTTAGCCGCCATCTTTGTTTTCTTCTTGTTTACTGTTTTGCTGTTTATCGCGGCTCTGCCACCGACGTCATTTCCTGAAGGGGCGGGCCAGATAGCTCGACTAAGCAGCCGGAGCAGTTACATAAAGAGAAATTTGAATTGGAATTGCATTATCTGGGTAACTTAGTCGGAATATTCAAAGTCCGGTTCGGTTCGATTTCAGTCCAACTAATCTGTTTACATGTGTTTCAGAAGTCCGATTTCAGTCGGACTACGGCAATAATTCTAGTTTCTCTGGCTGCATGTAAACGTACTGAGTGAATCTGAGTGTGGCACCATGACAGGATACTACCAGTACAAGTAATCCAAAATGTATCTATAACTAAATATTCCATGGTTAACTGTATGGTAACGACATAATGGCAATTGGGACAAACAGAAACTCAGCCATGAAGGTGTGGCCAGGTAAACTCAAATAGCGGTGTCAGTATTTGCTGATGTGCACAGTGCATAGAACTCAGTAACCTTTCAAAGACCTACAAACTCTATGTGGCCTTCAGACAACGCTTGTGAAATGGGTTTCCACAACCAAGCAGCTGCATTCAAACCTTCCATCACCAACGTGTGGGATGTAGTGTTGTAAAGAACCACTGGACTCTAGAACAGTGGAGAGATGTTCTTCAGCAAGATAACTCAAACTATTCCATCATCCAGGAAGAATCTGGGTTTGACAGTTGCCAGGAGAACTGACTACATTGTGTACAGTTTGGTGTGTTGGGTTTTTAGTAGTTAGGCTCCGCCCCTTAGTTCCAGAGAAAGGAACCATTAATGCTTCAGCATAATAAAACATTTTGGATAATATCACGGTTCTAACTTTGTGGGAACAGTTTAGGGAGGAGCCCTTCGTGTTCGGACATGGCTGCACACCAGAACATAAAGCACTTGGTCCAAACCTGCTGTAAGTAGACTCTTAAACCTTTTGGAAAGTCTTCATGGGAGCTTCACGTCCAGCTGCTGGGGGGGGCGGGTAGGCAACTCTATATTAAACTCTATAGATTAAGAATGGGGGGGTCATTAACCCTTTAACACAGAAGGATCATATAGGCCTATTTTCTTGACATATTTTCTGGAAATTTTCTCTTAATTTGGAGTAAAATATATGATTCTTTTTATATTTAAACATGTTCAACATTCCCTGCATCCACATCAAAAGGTTCACTTTTTAAAGAATTGGGAAAGAAGCAGACAGAAATATAAACTTATTTATGTTATGATTTATATTAGGAAGGTGTAGTGTAGGACCCAATTGCAGGCAGGAGACGGGGAGGCGAAAATAATGAACACACAAAGGTTTAATAATAAAGCAAAACAAATTTACATGGTTGAGGGTGAATGACGGGACCAGATGAAACAAAGAACATAATCCAAAACTGAAAAAAGTCCATAGAACGTGACCGGAGTGAAACGGGAACTAAACAAGGTGGACAGGGCTGAGACCGAGACAGGGACTAGGCAGACAGGGAGCTAAGGCTAAGGACTGAGGACAAGGAACTAAGACAGGGACTAAGAACGAACCGACACTGACTAACTAACACAAGGGACTTAAATACAAAACTAAACTGATAACAAACTCAAAACATCTGCTGACATGGAGAGAAACAAACACAGGAAGTAATCACAGAAACAAGAAACACCTGAACGGAAAAACACTGGACTGAAGAGACAAGCTGACAAGATACTGAATGACACATGAGAACAGGAAGTACAGACATAACCAAAATAAAAGCAAAACAGGAAACTACATGACTAAGGAAAATAAAAGCCTAAGACACCGAATGAGAACAAAAGGAAAAACAACTACTGAAAAAACCCCAAAGTACAGAACATAATAAAACAACCAAACCCCAAAGTCCTGACAATTTAGCCTTCTTCAATCTCATTAAATGCAACTTGACCTCTTTCAAACTGGACAGAAACAAAAACGAGAAAGAAAAATAAAATGTGACAAAAAATTACACCATTTCTACCAGCTAGAAATGGTGTGGTACTAGGTATCAAACCCATAATGGCACATCAATAGTTACCTGCTTTAACACGTACCATTCTGGGTTAAAACTGTTTTTTTTCTTAAGTTTGTAGATTCTTAGTAGATCATGTTAATCAAAAAAATGTTTCAAATAGAGGCAACTGGACTTCTTTTTCTGTTTCATGAATTATGGCCAATTCATTTACAGACCACATTAAATAAATTGTGTCTTATTAATATTGTTGTCACAAAAACTTTTAAACCTGGAACTCACAAACCAGGATCAGAACTGAAGAAGCCTTTCGGATGAGAAGTGAAACATCTTCAAGAAAAAGTAAAAGAAGTCCACTCGTCCCTTTTTTTATTTCATTTGGAACCATGTATTGTATGTATGTATTTCATTAAATATTGTTTGTGTTATAATTTTCCTGTTAACTGTGAAACCTTTGAACTTTCCCTTTAGCACACATGGTAATGGAGTTGTAGTAATGCAAAGTGTACTTGTATAAAGTGTCGCCGGCGACATGCTCGATGTAAAAGGATTAAAGTTCATGTGCGAATAAAAGCCGACGTCCCAATACTTTAGGCAATATAGCGTAGTTGGAGGGCGACTCTGGCTGCCTCTGTGGAGGGGAAAGTGGTTTGTCAGGTAAGAATGTTCCACTTGAAAACACATGCACCAGGGAAGGCTTAATGGGAAATTCAAACACTGTCAATCGTTTCACAGTTGTGACAATGTCAGTGCAGGGGCCGTATTAACCGACTACCCCTGATAACCGGGTCTAAGTCCAGTGCAAATCCATCTGCACTCATTCACTGGCCTAGCAGCTCGTATCAGCACAGGCTGGAACAGACATGGAATTTATAGCATCAGAAACTTATTAAGCACTTGGTCCCACTTAACACTAAGTGCTACCAGATATGTGTTTAATATCTGCTAGTCCAGGTAGTCTGGAGTTTAAGCTATAAAAATGTCATTTCATGTCTGTAATCCTGTCTATTACTCAGAGGTTTTAGTGGTCTAGTTTTCAGGAGAATGTTGTCACATTAAGCTTTGAAAACCTGGACAGATGTTCTTTTTATTTCACAACTGGAAGTATTTTTGTAACCAAGACATTGAATAGAAGAAGAGCTGGTGTTTGGGTGTGTATGTGTGCTCCAATCTGTCTGAACATTGTTTTAGATTAACTCTATGTTGAGTTCAGCTCATAGTAGCTGTAGTTTGTAGCACATATACGATATTTGTTCTGCTGTCCTGGTAAATGTGTGCTAAGGTTAACAAGATAGTAGCTGTAGAAGTATAAAGTATATGTGTACAGTATGTGAATGTGTACGAGACAGTAGTGGGATTATATTATAATTTAATCTTCCCAGAATATTTGTCTGTTTTATTCTGAAAGTGAGCTGTTAATTCATTAGAATCTGGAAAGAATCAAAAGTATCTGGATGCTACATCCTCCCTGCAGCTCGGTTCTATTTCTCACTAATCACTGGTGAAAGTAATGATGCTGTTAAACTCAACATTTATTTAACAACGTTACCAGTTCACCTCTGCCTTTATTATAACTAACCTGTCTAAACTCACAGTAACAACACCTTAAAAAGAGGTGTGGCAAAGTATCTTAACAAAATATCCACCCAGTATTAGTAAAGATTTTTTTAAATATAAACATAATATTCAACGTTGTCTTGAACATCAGTCTCGTGCTTTATTAAACTGTAAAACCAATCAGACTCTTTAATAACAATATATGGATAAAGTGTTCAAATATATGTGATAATCTTCCTCTAACAGTCACATGAAGCCCTCTGCTTGCTAAACAAATCTGGCTGACGTTGTTTCACATAAAACTCCTTCTTCCCTTTGGTTTCAAACAGATAGAGGGCTGAAATTCTCTTTCTTTCAGCCGAGACATACACAAGCGGTGCCGCCTCTCTCCTCTTCTCCAGCTTGCCTCTAATGCGTCCTAATCCTGGCTGAAGACAGACGCCGGTTGTGTGTGTAAGAAATATCTCTTTGCTTTTTCTGCCTCAGTTCATTATTTTTCTTTCTTGTCACTTAGTGTGATAGGTTGGACAGAGGCACACAGATGAGCACTGAAGACACAGTCACAAGGCCTTAATCTAGTCTTTAATGCGTGACTTCAGAGATGTCATTTATCTTGTGACTGCAGCAGGCGACCACAAAACTTTATCTCTAATAATATATTGATGGATTAAAGGGGTCAGGCAGGAGACCAGGCAAGAAAAATTGCTTATTGACATCAAAATACAGTTCCCCAAAACCTGATAAACATAGGGACAGGAGAGTGGAAGTCAGAGAGAGAAGGAAAAGAGAGAGATGAGGGAGGGGGAATTGAGTTGGGGTATTGTGAATGTTTGCACTCGGTAAATTTCTTCCTTCACAAGAGCCTCTGGTGGTCTGAGCCCTCGGCTTGATAAAAACCCCCAGCCTCTCCTGCTCTCGAGCTCGGCACTGTGGAGATGCCGAAAGGAAAAAGCGGGTGACTGCCAGGTCATTTCCACCTTTATCTTGACATAAACTCCACCACTACCACCACCTCAACACCAACCCTTCCACACAGGCAACACACACACAAACAAAACGCTGCACCTTATTAATCACACTTAAGTGGCGTGTGAGACTGGAGCACTCGTGCAAAGGCGACAGAAAGCAGAAACCTGAATGTGTGGCATTATCAGGAAAAGCACTGCTCTACAAACTTGGGAGACCACCGGTCGTCTCCTCCGTTTTACCTTTTCTCCACAGCTTACAGAGGAGTGCATAGTGTTTTTTATCTTAACAAAAAGGAGACTCTTTAGAATCCTTGATGTTCGGATCAGCTGTAAATCCCTTTTAAAGGATTATTGTCAGACTATTTCTAGGTAGAATACAAACTAATAGAATAAAGTTTAATTACAACTATCAGACTAATTATTAAAAAAGGGGCATTTTTTCCATCTTTGCTCACAGTTCTGACCAAAAAGTTTCTTATACATGTTTGTACCAACCTTTTTATTGGTTTATTATTTATGTTCAAAAGCCAATCACAAATAGGCCAGGCGTGTGAATTACCTGCATGCAAATCAAATTACAAGAAGCTTCGACTTCCACTGACAGTTCATACAAACTCTTAGCTACAGTCGCATTGACCTGCTTCTGTGCTTTATGTATGATGCATTCACTGACCTGCTGAATGGCTCAGAGTACCTCACTATGCTGTAAATTAGTATGAAGCTCAGCTTCATAGGTGACCGTGCTGAGTTGAATTTGAATTCCAGTTTCCAGAATGCCACTTTTGGAAACGTCTTTAATTACAGAGTCGCCACTCAGATGGATTGTGATAAACCAGCAGGCTTACTGAGGAAATCCTCCAACTGAAAGCACTTTTTTCTTTTTCCCTCTGCACCTGCTTCATCTTTGCAGTGGCTGCGTGAAAACCTTGTTTGGAGTGTGCCGCTAGTCGCTCCAATCCCCAAAATAGAGTCAATTCTCACCATTCACACACACTCTTCCAGTCCAGGAAAATTAATACACTTTACTATTACAAGATAAAGCTATAGGGACATATTACACCAAGCATATCTGCAAGCCTGTAATACTACAGAGTCAGCATTCAATAAAAGACATTTGCAACCAGGCATTTCTCACAACAACACTTGAGAAAGATTTAAAAGCTTCTAAATTAGGTGCAGCTCACGCACGAAAGGTGCCTGGTAAGCAGGGTGATGCTTACTTAAAATGACAGAGTTGTTTATGGGAGGGAGGGATGTGGGGGGTGGCTCCCTCACTCCGAGGTGGCGTGCAGGAAGAACAGTTTATGATCCACACACTGGCCGGGTTATTTAGCCTCAAACGGTGTGCATAATGTTGGGTGACAATCAGAGCACATAACTCAAAGTCGAGCTTTAAGCGATCTCCCACTTCATGACATGACCCGATGAATACTGATCGCCAGCTTATCACTCCATTTATCTGATGCAACAGATGCTTAATGTGAGCTCAGACAGGCTGTTTTGTAATTTGCTACAAACTTTAGGAAACGTTCACGGCAGAAGGTTGTTTAACAATTCTTTGAGGGACGGATACTCTTTCTCACTGTTGTGGCGGGTTTTTTTATACAGCCAGGACGACCCTCGGCCCTTGGAGCCATTAAAAATGTAATCCAGCCAGTGTGCTCACATATAACATATCACCCTTTGTAACTGCGGGTACCTGGGCCAGACAGGAGTACTGGCAAAAAGTGAAAAGGAACAAACAGAGAGGATGCAGCCATTTTTCATCCTGTAGCAAACCCCAAAGCATCACCTCGTTCATTGTTTGGAGACTTTTATGAGAATGCCAGTGTTTGTGTTTCAGATTAAAATCCCCCAAATGTTCTAATGAGCAAAAAGCTCATCAGTCACCCTTGTATTTACTGACAGACAGCAATAAACTGTGATATGAGTTTGGATTTGGACCTGAAGGACAGACACAACTCATCAGTTAATTCTCCCTCCACCTGGACGAAAATCTGGGGATGGGGGGGGGCTGTAAAACAGGTTTACAAGCAAACTGAAATCTCCAGCGTTTGACCTGGTAAATCTGTCGGCTGCTGCAACAATAGCTATAAAACAGCAGAGTTTACAGTCCAGCTTCAAGGTTGCACAGCAGCCTGACGCTGAATGCACTCGGTGTTGAAAAGCAACAATAACAGTGAAACACCTGCAGTTCTACAAGTCACAAAGTCATTGTGAGATGATTACATTCCTGCCCAGAATTCACATGGCTCTGCTTCTTTATTACAGCCATCATCCGCTCCTGGATGTGTATCACTGCCAAAACTCTGCTCGGAAGGGTCCAACCTGAAACAAGCTGCTGTATCAAAATAAAGAAATAGAAATAGGAAGTAAAACCACCATGTTTTAAATTCCACTACAGGAAATCATAAAAGTCCCAATTTAAAGATAAAAAACATAGTTCGAACACATGGAAACATGGTCAAAGAGGTTGTTAAAGTACAATCTGCCTTTGGGCATTGGTACATTAATTCCATTTTCATATTCGCCGCCCTGCCCCCTCTACCAAACCCCCACCACCCCACCCGCTCTCTGGCCTCCTCCACAGCCTTCCACTTGCAGCAGCAGGCTGGGGCCACTCATAGGCCCAAGAATACCCCAGAGCCTGCACGCTAGCTCCATATAATTCTACCCTGCCTCATTATTTAGCATGTCACCGCTATTTTACATGTTAAAGCCCCACGCGTGGCCATCTAATTTATTTTAAGAACGTAGAATGGGCTCGCCTGGAATAAGGTCACTTGCTTTCACGCCACACAAGAAATAAATTCCTACAAAGTCAGTCAAGTCAAGGTGAAAAGCTGTCAGAGTGATGCATTTTGTCATTCTGTGGAACAAGAGAACTCTATGTGAGAGAACCGTCACCGCCGCGTGTTTCCCTTCAGTAGTTAACAACTTTAATCTTTACTACTATTCATGGTTAACTCAGGTTGCCTCATTGAAAACAGAGTGAAAACAGAGTCGAGTCCTGCCAAGAGTTGAATTGGCTTTGATGAGATTCAGCTGTAATTATTTCTCAGCAATAACAATAAGGACAACAACAACAGAAGACTTAATCCGCCAGTGAGAGGGCCTGATTCTGTTTCCTGGTGACAGTGATTAGGCCTAATCTAGGGGTTTTGGTGTGTTCATTGGAGAAATGCAATTTTAAATGGCTGTGTTTTGTTTTGAGACAGTTTTGTTTGCACTTGGTATTTACAGTTACAGAAGCAGAAAAGTGAAAGTGCAATCCATCTATTGTGGCACTGACATTGAGCAAAAGAGGCATTAAGGCTGCAACACAATTATTTTTCTTATCAAGAATTTTGATTCTTTTCTCCAACTAATTTATGATTTCCTCTATAAAATAATCTGAGAATATAAAGTAAGGATATTTCTAACTAGCAGAGTGGAAATGTTCATTTGAAATGTTGCAACCAACAAAACCTTGTAAACAAAACCGTCACACATTGCTTCAGTCTCTCGACTCGTGGTTAAAATGCAGCACATGAGTGGACATGTAATAGTTTATCATTTATTATGTTTGATTCACCAGAGAAGTTTTAACATGTTGAAACATTCAGTCATTTTCTTTACCTGCTTGTTCCTGTTCAGGGAGCTGGTGTCTGTCTCCAGTTATCATTGGGTGAGAGGCGGGGCTACACCTGGACAGGTCTCATGTCCATCACAGGGTCACATAGAGACAAAGACTCACAACAGGGGACAGTTCAGTGTTTCCAGGTAACCTCAAGCATAGTGTTGGTTTGTCCATGCAGAAAGGTCCTGGTTTGGTTTCAAGCTTGCTGCCTTCATGCTGCGAGGCAGCAGCACCACTGCACCACCGTGCAGCCCTCGTGTTGAAGGAGTACATCTGATAACCAAAAGGACTGAACGTTACAGATCAATAGTTTCAGAAAACAAAGAAAAAATTATAGAAAAGTTTTATCAGCACAAATAACTAGATTGAATGTTTTTAGAGTGTAAACAAACATAAACCAGTTTTATTAATGTTGTGTACTGTAAATTATTATTTCCATTTACGGATGTTTTTTTTTTTTAATGTTTCCATCAGAAACGGTGGAGTAACTAATTCCTCAAAAACTACAAACACATTTTCAAGATCAATTTATTGAAACTTCTACAACATTAAACAGATTCATTTCCTCCAAGCAAACAAATCAATCTAAATATTAATTGATACATTTCAAACTGAGTATTGAAAGTTTCTCTTGTTTTTACCAGAGAAAATAGATGAAATTATTAAATGTTGGAAACATTTGCTGCAGCAATAAAAATAATAAATGAAGTTCTAAATGTTTTCAGCTTTCCAAACATCTTTGGGTTGTTTTGGTCAAACAATAAATACACTAAAAAAAGATCATCTTCATATATTGTAAAAAGTTAAGAAATATTTTCTATACACGACCACTCAATTTAAATGTTTAATCAATAGATTTATTGATTGTAACAATACTAGTTTATAGAAAACATTAGCATCGTATGGGAGACGGGAAGGTTGGGAAGGTTTTTCCACTGTGCCTCCGTAGCATCCTCCATTCCACATAAACTGAGTGAGAGGATGGAGTGGAAGTGGGAGAAGGGGAGAAGGAGAAAGGCCAGATGTCAGGGCGCTCCAGGAAGAGGATTGCTAAGCGGTGTGAACATTTTTCAAAAATGATGTTTTGTGCCTCAAACATCTTGCTTACAGCAGCAGGGTCTGATCCAAGCATTATGTGCGAATACATCAGTAGCCTTGGACCCCCCCTCTCTCCACAGGCATACGAGCACGCACGCACACACGTGTACATAAACACACACATTTCCTGGTAAGTGAAGCTCAGTGCCCTCCTCCCATCCTCCCGCCTGCCTTCTTCTTCTTCTCCTTCTACAGAAGTAAATTATCAAAACTGTGTTTGAAAGTGAATGAAGGGTGACTCGCTCTCTCTCCCCCTTTCACTCGCTCTCTCTCCCCTTCCTGCTTTGACATCTCAGTTTTTTTTTCTCCTTACTTGCCACCGTTTCTGGGCTAGGTGATAACTGCCGGTAATAGGATTAACATTGATTTCTTTTTGCAAGAACAGAGATGTGCCAGTTCCAGCTATTTATTGAACTGCCAGCTTTGAACTATGAAAACTGACTGCAGGAAAAGACCTAATGCAGCATTTTAAAGAAAAGAAAAGCCTCTGTGCAATTCTTTCTCTCCTCTTTTTTTGTTATTTCTTCCTCCTCTGTCTTCTTCTTTTTGTTGTTGCAGGATAAAAGAGCAAATCGGGTGCCTCTGTTCTAAGCTCTGGTAATGACTTTATTTATTTACTGTGTTTTTGCTTTTTTATGTAAAGAAAAAAAAATCCCTGCTTCAGTCAAAATGGTTATGATTTGATCTACAAATCTTCTGAAGGTTTGACTCGCCTTTTACTTTGAAATAAAGATCCATCCAAGCATTTTCTTATCCAAAGCAACATCCCATGAAATAAAATATTTTTGTTCAGGTTTGTTCTGATACATGAAAGAACAGAAAGAGTCAAATATAAATAAATGACTGAAAATAGTTGATAATGAATTATAATGTTTGAACTGATGACATTTATTTACTTTTGGAGTTTGTTTTAAGAGCTTCTATTCAGATTAATTATTCATTTAGAGAAATGTTTCTAATTGAATGTGACTCTCTTCATTAGCTCTGAATGGGTTCATTGATTCCTGAGCCATGTCTATTGATGGTACTACTTAACCAGCCGAAGCCACACAACGTACTGCTGTGTTGAGATAATATGAACTACATTGTTCCACCTTTTAGTAATGATCTTACAGCGTAATGTAACTCAAGAGTAATCACTTGCATAATTTACAACCTGAAGACAAAAGCAGTGCAAGATGTAAAATCAAGTCATTCTGCTTCTTAAGTTTTCAGGTTGATGTTTTTGTTTTACTTTCACATAAAGATTGTGCAACCCTTTGATCAACAGAGAACTTTAAGAGTATAAAAGCTGCATCTAACAGTAAAACAACATGTTTTTATGTGATTTGTCTTAAAAGGAATTTCATATCCTGAAAATATTTACTGGTATAAACCAACAAAATCAGCTGATCTTTAACTGAACAGATCATCATTTTGTTTAAAAAGATACTGAAATTTGAATTAAAGAGAAAAACAAATTTTCTGCTCATTTAAAATAATTTTTATGTGTAAAATGATGCAGAAAAAACACCAAATTATGTTTGAATGTTGTTACAAAAAGAAAAAAATATATAATTTTATTTTATCATCTTCAACCGGTTCATTCAGTGTTTAAAGGTTCAGACGCATCCACCTCTAACTGTGTGTGTGTGTGTGTGTGTGTGTGTGTGTGTGTGTGTGTGTGTGTGTGTGTGTGTGTGTGTGTGTGTGTGTGTGTGTGTGTGTGCGTGCGTGCGTGCGTGCGTGTGCGTGTGTGTGTGTGTGTGTGTGTGCGTGCGTGCGTGCGTGTGTGTGTGTGTGTGTGCATGACAAACAATCTAAATAGTAACATATTAATTTAAATAAATATTTGGTCCATGTTAGCGTGTTAGAGGAGAACATGTTGATTCAGAGCAAACAGACAGAGTGAAGTGTGTGTTGTGTTATACAGGACTGTGTATGACAGCAGAAACACACGTCTGCTACTATCAGCTCAGCTGAGACATGAAACAACTACCACTGTCACCCCCTGTCCCCCTCGTCCCCCCCCGTCCCCGTCCTAACCAGATGCCTGTCAGCCGTCTAATGTCTCTTGACAAAACATACTGCGAATCAAAATGGCCCCAAAATGAGTGTGTGTGTGTGTGTGTGTGGGGGGGGGGGGGGTGAAGAGGGTGAGCACAGGAACTCATCTGTGTCACAGCCTATCCCCTCGAGCAATCAAGGAGAAAAAAAACAGTCATTAGCAACTGGTGGCGCTCGCTCCAGCAAATCGTGGCTTGAGTAAAGATTTATGCAGACGCCTGACTGGAAATGATTTATTTATTTTAGCAGGGGCCGTGAGATCATTAACCTCCACTGTGTCTCTGGGGAACGACATCTGCGGCCCCCCACACTGCACACACAAAAGGCCCCGTGCGTCTCTTGGCTTCAAGGCTAAAGAGGAGAAAGAAGAGGCGGTTGTGGTTGGACAGAGATCTGTCTTCTGGTGGACAAACTTGATCTTATAGAACCAACGAGTCTCTTCGTCCTGTGGACGGATGCGTCTCAGGGAACGATGACTGAAAGCATTTAGAATCTACTCACAGCTGAATGTTTGAGGTACAACAGAAAATCTTTCAGAGAAATTTATTTAAAAAATAAATTTGTTAGCTTCCTGTATGCAGCGTAGTTTTAAATCATATAAATATCCTGGAATCTGTTACATTTGGGTTCAGCAACATAAACATAATAAAATAGAATGATGTTAAAGGTGGTAACAAAAAGAAAAGCTGCTTGTTCCTTTTAAAAATCATGTTGCATGAAACAATGAAAGTTTAACTGATCAGTGTTGAAACATTTTGGATTTAAAGACGTTTAAAGACACAAAACCAACCTGCCATGAAAAGTCTGTTTAAATTTAGACAATAAAATACACTCGAATACATCCAGCTGTCATCTGGAACATCTGGAACTCACCAAGAGAAAGAATCAGTTGTACATAAGACAAACCAGATCACTTCATTAAAGTATAAAATATAATTAAATATTTGTGTTTTATGTTATTTCATACACGACTGGGACACAACGTCATTCTGTAAAATAAAATGACAGATGAAAAACACCATTGTGGCTCACTGGGTCAAACGTTTAATGTTCCGTCTCATTAGCAGAATAATGAACGTGGAATAAAAAAAATCATGTTTTAAAGAAATGCAAAGCTTTTCTCTTCACTTCATAAGTTTTGCATTTCCGTTTGGATCAACATCTGGGTCAACTCTAAAAGAAGAAAAGCACATCTGTTTAACAAATCAGATAAAACATTCTAAACATGAGCTTCTTAATTACATGTAATGAAAGTTAAATAATCTGATGTTTTATTTTTCATGTCTCGTTAACATTCAGAACATTTTAGATCTGTTGGAGTCATCATGTTCATCAATACACTCCTAATAACGTGTCGCTCTTTATTCCTCTTCATCTAATTAGAAAACTGAAGTCCTGTGCTACAAAACTGATTCGTGATGGTGGTAGAAATCAGAAGGGAGACGAAAATGACGGTATAAATCTAAAATTAATCACCACTTAAATCAAAGAGGGCAGGTGATGTAGCCGGGGCCTTTTTAAGTGTGTGTAATTGAACCCTAATACAATCTGGAAGCTGCATTAACCCTCTGCACCTGGAACAGAGAAGGACTCATATATGAAATATTCTCCATCTTCATGTTCTACTCAGATACTTTCATTACATTCAGTTTCATGAACATTTAAAATTTAGCTTTCTTTAGAAGACAAATATAGAGTGGCCATGTGGGCGGGAGTTTGTCAGCACACTGGAAATGATGAAACTGCTGCAACCTTATAAAGCAAACACTTGAGAGAACAACTAATCAAGATTTTTATTGGAGGTTATAAACTCCAAGATCCAATTGAAGATGAAGGCGATAAATTTATGAGAAATGTTAACTGTGGCATCATTTCTTTCCTAGATGGCAGGACTTATTTAAAGGTTATATAACGATGTAAATATGCACATCATTAAGAAGTTTGCCAGAATTTTTCAATGCACAACTTTCCAATTATCATAGATTAATAATAAAACTGAGAAAACATTTTGATTTAATTGCCTAAAGCCCCATTTTTCACATGGGAAGTCGTATAAATCCCTCAAACAGCAAATACAAACTCCAACTTTTAACAACATTTTATTTTTCTATATATTTTTTATGAATATTTTTTTTCAGATTACCGCTACTTGTTCTATGAACAGCTGTGTGAACCCCAAAATAATGGAAACAAAATGAAAGCATGTTCGAAATTCACATAATCACAGTTTTCTCATTTAATAAATGAAATAGGGAAATATGCAGAATAAGTTAGAAAAAGGCAGAGAATAATTTGGCATGGAGTGGGAACAATATTGTATGCTGAGAGTAGAGGGGGATCAGGGATAAACAAACAAACCTTGACAAGGGCAGCGGTGGGGAATCAGCCAAGGGAGCGGCGCAGTCTGCGGTCGGGTGCAGACAGCCCTGTTTGAGAGGGGGGCTTGCCAAGTACCGACCCTGAACTGCGGCACTCTGTTGCTGCCTGGTTGCACTAAACAGCGGCTGCCAGAACACACTGATTTATCAGGGGGGCCAACGCCAGCCGCCACCTCGCTCTCCCTCATGCCCTCCCTTTATAAAGAACCTCCCTGACGGCTCTGATAGTGCAATCAGGGCTACGGCAGAGCCAAGGCAATTTCTCCTTCACTCTTTGATAACCCCGTGCCTTATTGAAAGCCAATAGCAATGGCAACAACAACAGCTCAATTGGAAAGAGTTGCTGCGTTTTGAACGGGAAAAGGTTACGCCTTGACAAAATGAGGAGGGAGCGAGGGAGGTCTGTCTCACTTTATGTAAAAGGCTCATTGTCCTCCAACAGGTGGCATGAGTCCTCAGTGAGGGACGTCCCTCATCGAACTCATCATGTTGCTTTTCTCTGTCATTGGAATTCTGATAAAATGGTTTGAGTTCAACTTTGACTTTTTGGCCATATTAAGCTCTGACAGTCAGCCATGTTGGCAGCAGCGTGAGGCTGTTGTAGGTATTTAGCAGCATTCTAACATACGAAGTTCTGTCATATAAAAGTAAAAAAAAATTACATTTTCAAATTAAAGATAAAAAAACTTGAAAGGTATTGTCATTAGAGGTTTTTATTTTTGTTTTATTTTAATGTGGGCAGCACAACTTGATGATTAATAACTGTTACACACTTTTAACCTGAATAACAAAAGTTGTAGCTAAACATTTCAGGAAAACCAAAACTTTATCTTCAAAATGTAGAAGCATTCTGAAGATGTTAACGCAGTAAATAAAGGAATTTATGGAGCGTCTATGAATCGCGTCTGGCAGGAAGTTCTTGATATTTCTCTGCCAAAATGACCAAAAACCAACAGCGATGTAAATGTTGGCATGAACCACATGATCTGAAGCTGTTCATGCCAACAGCAATTCACTTCAGTCTTGGCTCCATTCAGAGGACCCATTAGGTCCTAAACTCCAAACTGAGTCAATTCAAGAAGAAAATAAAACAATTTAATGTTCATTTGTAACTTATAAACAAAATCCCTCGTCAAAATGACCCAACTTTACTTTAAAATGCACAATTTGACCAATTGGTGGAAATAATTTACCAAAATTAGAAACAACTACAATCCAACGTTTGTTAAAATAATCCATTATTAAAAGGTTTTACTAAGTTTTGGTAATCGAGGTAGGAATAAAGTTACAAACTATTTAAGATGTGTCAGAGTTGTTATTGTAATGGTTATTATCATTTGTTTTATATAAACCAGTTATTCATCATGTCCGGTTTGTGACAACATGTGGGTGAGAATGTTTGTCAAAAGATTTAACAATTTTTTAATTTACCAGAATTAATTCTATGAATTCCTATTTGACTTAACCATATTATTCTGTGTGTATCCTAAAAATAGAAATATTCTTAATATCTTGGATTAAATTAACAGAGACAGCATTTTTAGTTTGGATTTGTTTCTAGGTTAGACACTTTATAATTTATTTAACTTTGTTTTTTCTTTATCACCTGATTTAACATATTTGTTGCATAATTTAAACCGTAGCAGTGATGTCACTTCTACATTTTTATAGGATTAAATTCATTTTTATTTACAGAGCAACTTTTCATAACAAACGTCATTTCAAGGCAGAAAGTGTAACTCAATGAGTTAAACACATTTTATAACGTTGTTCAGATCAGACTGCAGCTCATGACTCACTCTTACTGTGTGTTAGATTTATTATGACCCTGGTTGTAACAAACAAACAGACACTTTATATAATAGACAGTTTAGTTATGTCACATGTTTTTGTCTCCGTCTGTAGAGGATTTCTGATTGGCTGCCTGCAGACGTTTACCTGCAGACTGACTCCATGTAAACATCAGACACTGATTCTAGTGTTCTAGCTGCAGTTTGAACCTCTCAGTCCTTCACATTGTCGATTTGACAAAGTGTGTTAAAATTCTGAGAAAAACTTGTTTGTAACTATTTGTACATTTTGTAAATAATAAAAAAACTGTAGGGAGAAATGGTATTAACTCTTCATCAGTTTCCTCTTCTGTTGTTAGTTTGGGGATTTAGAATTAGTTGATGTTTTTATTAGTTTATTTTAAGAAGGGCTTATAAAGCACTTGGGAAAGATTTGTATTTGTTGTTTAGGCTGCTGATGTTATATCTTGATTTTGACTGTTTTTATAGATCAGTTGTATGTAAAATGTACTCCTTGTTTCTGAGGGCTGCACGGTGGTGCAGATGGCAGCACTGCTGCTCTCTGTGCATGTGGGTTTTCATCAGGGACTCCAATTTCCGCCCACAGACCCAAAATATGCATGAGGTTAATTGGTAACTCTTAATTGGCTCTGAGTGTGTTGGATTTTCTGACACCATCTCGCCCTGTAATGAACTGGTGACCTGTCAACGTGTAGCCCCGCCCCTCGCCCTGAACACAAACAAGCAGGTAAAGAAAGGCTTTCTTTTGAAGACGAGCTTCTTGTTGGTTCTTGTTGGTATTTGGGCCTTTCTGGGACCTGAAAGCTGGACTGGTTGTTTTTAATGCTATAATGTGTATTTCAACTCTGATTTTATTTGAACATAAGAAGCAGTTGGAGCGTCTCAATATTACATTTACTTTTTAATATGATGAGTTACCAAATACTGTTTTGTTCAGACCTGTGCTGTAGAAAAAGTGACGGTGTTTGTATTTATGTATTTACCTTCTTAGATGAATAACAGTTAATTCTCGGCAAGTAAAACATAAATAATTTTAAGGATGTGCACGTTAATGTTTGTGCAAATTATATGTTTGAAATTGGACAGTCAATTAATGTTGATTTGTCACACTGAAGAACTTCCAGAGCAGAAGCTTGTTATGGCAAAATGAAGCTTTGTAAAGTCTTGAAGCTTCGTAAAGTCTTGAAGCTTCATGAGGCTTCATGAAGTCTTGAAGCTTCATGAAGCTTCATGAAGTCTTGAAGCTTCATGAAGTCTTGAAGCTTCATGAAGCCTCATGAGGTCTTGAGGCTTCATGAAGTCTTGAAGCTTCATGAAGCTTCATGAAGTCTTGAAGCTTCATGAAGCTTCATGAAGTCTTGAAGCTTCATGAGGTCTTGAAGCTTCATGAAGTCTTAAAGCTTCATGAGGTCTTGAAGCTTCATGAAGTCTTAAAGCTTCATGAGGTCTTGAAGCTTCATGAAGTCTTGAAGCTTCATGAAGTCTTGAAGCCTGGCAGTTGGGTTCATTTTTTTAACGTTTCATTTGTACACAAACAGCCCTGCTTGTCAAAGAATGTGACAGGCAGACGTGTTTATGTCAGTTTAACTTTATTTTGTCACGGTTTGAATATGGAAGTAATAAACTGCAGAGAACAACAAATAAATTTGTCTTTGTGTCTTTCCCCTGATTAACAACTTTTTACTTGTTTGTAAAGAGTCTTCCAAAAACTTGGCTGATATCAATTTTCAGTGGTACTAGTACACACCAAAGTGAATTTGATGGCAGCAAAACATGACAAAAAAATACAAATTTTTACCATTTTGTAGCATCCCCTCTTCTTTTAACATTTTGCACCTTCCTGGGAATAAAAAGACAAACTTCTAGTTAACGTCCATCAGTTTAATTAACTTTTTCACTATTTAGGTAAATCTTACAATGATGGCAACAAAATTAGTAAATGTACCACGATATTTGGGTTTAACTGATTATTCCTTTGTGTTCCTGCTTATGACTCTTGTTCAGAGTTTCTGGTACTCCAGCTGCTGACAATCAAGTGACTGATTTGCACCTGATTAAAAACAATTTCTCTTACGTATTGTGCTAAATTTATCATTCGCAGAATATTAATATGACAGTTAACATCTTTGCAGCCTTGTTGTCCAAAACCGTTTCAGAGTGAGATCTCAAAAAAGATCAATTTACAGGGAGACTGAAAATAAATTCTTTACTTTGTGATGCTCAGAAATCATTGGAAGTGCATCCACAGTGCTCCTATCTGACCTTATCATCAAGAGTCAAGTTATCAGCAACACACATAAAATTACTGGATGCTATTTCTGTGTAAAAATACAGGCTCTCTTTTAAATATAGGTGACCCCAAAACCTCTATAGCAGTTGTATATAATGCTGTTTTGTAGTAGTAATGCTACTCATAAATAAGCTTTAGTAGGTACATAAACATGACCATCTGAGTGGGAGAGGTTAAAACCTGTGACACCATCTCAGCATCACAGAACCATTCAAAGAGGTGGTAAAGACGCGTGTACTCAAGATGAGATGCTCAGGATAAAGAGTGTGTGATAGAGATTTGGACAGCACCAAACTCAGTGCTGCTTTTTAAACCATGCCAGACCGCTGGGGATTAAGGTTTAAACACTGACTAAGACATCGGCAAAATCCAAAACAGTCATTAAAATAAAAGATTTAAACTATGTTTTTTCTCACCTTCTTGTTCCAGATGCATCAATGTAGATAAGAACGTTCAAACTGAAGCATCTCATTAACTTCTATACACCTGTGCAAGATAGTTCGGTAACGCTTCCTTTTACAGTCCCCTAATTACCAGGACATTACCTGGTACTTATATGGTAACTCTTGGTGTGTTAGTGGTAATTACCACGTGTATTAAGAAGGTAATTATAGAGTAAGTACAGCAGATATTACTTGGAATTTACCCGATACATATATGGAAAATTATAGCATATATGGGGTAATTACCACATGTAATAAGTAGGTAAATACAGAGAAAGTATTGCTGGATTTACTGGGAAAAACCTCCACTATTACCCATCAACTCAATTAGGTTGTGATCAGTTCAGATTGTAATAACTAAAATTAAGGTAGTACCTTCCAATAAATTACCTTTCCTTACATGTCCTTCAGAGTTTTTTTTAAGCATTTACCTTGTACTTACCTGTAATGAAATGTAATGAAATGAAAAAATGAAATGAAAAATACTTTATTTATCCCAGAAGGGAAATTCAACATGGAGATACAGAGAACAGCTTGGCCTTCACTCTCCAGGCTGCCGAGGGTCACAGTATACCCGGCGCACGTCGTTCAGGCCAGCCAAGATCACACAGGAGAATACATACAAATACATACATACATATACATAAGCACGCATCAGCCTGTGTGTTAGGGGAAAAAAAAGATGAATAAGACCACGTAAGGTCAGAGGGAGGAGAAAAAAGGTTCCCTACACCCAGTGCCCCAACATGAGGGGCGCTCGATGTAAGCAATAAAAACCTCCAGCGGGGGGGGTTCACGAGACATGTTGAGAACTTTCTTGAGGATGTGACTGTAATCAGTGTATGTGGTTGTGTGAGGAGAGTTATCAAGGACACCGTCTCTGGGACAACGCAGATGTTATGTCTTCCACAGTCTTTGGCGCCCGGTGGACATGGGTAAGGAGGGGTCTGTGTGTCTCGGTGCTCACTGCTCCAGGAGGAATTTAGTGTTTTGGCCTTGAGGCCAGCCGAAAAGAGATAACAGAGATTAAGTCGAAGCTGAAGAATTGCAACAGCTTCTCATTGTCCATATGGTGCACTATTGTGGAAAAAAAGTCAGAAATAATCCGAATTAGGCCAAATTGCACAATACCAATAATCAATCAATCACTTCTCCACTCCGAGCCGAAACTGCAACTTCTCCAAGGTGGCACCAATCCTTCCAGTGAGATCCAGCAGCGCACCCAGTTTAACAACCTTCTACACCTGCAGGACGTTTTCCTCTAAGATCCTGGTACATCTTAAATACTGGGTATGTGCTTGCAAATGCAGAGCTGAAGAATTCAACAGCTTCTTATTGTCCATATGGTGCACTGTTGTGGAAAAAAAGTCAGAAACATCCGAATTAGGGCCAAATAGTACCACAGCCAATAATCAATCAATCACTTCTCCACTCCGAGCCGAAACTGTAACTTCTCCAAGGTGGCGCCAATCCTTCCAGTGAGATCCAGCAGAGCACCCAGTTTACGATTCAGCTCCAGGACCCCGTCAGCCAGCTTGCGGTCTCGTTCCTGGACCTCCTGGTCCTGTTCGAGAATCACAGCCAGCTGGTCGCGGTACTGCATCAAGACCACATCCAGTTTGTGATCCAGATCTCTGAATCTTTTAGTCCAAGTGTTGCCAGATGCAGCCCATCCAATCCATAACTTTAGAATGTGTCCATTCATCAGGTAACCACCAACGCCGATCAGCAGGTACCTCACGATCAATAATCTAAATATGAACACATCCTCCACGTTCTCGACTGCCAGCACAGACAGGCATACCATCTTCCACTCTCCCCAGGAATCCATGGTAAACCCAGCCGACAGGGTCGACTCCAGGCATGACTGCTCCCCTTTTTCAACCTTAAGTTTGAAAAAACTTTGTCTAATGCTTTAAGTGAGAACTGTCCATACAGAACTGTCCATACAGAGCTGTCCATACAGAGCTGTCCATACAGAACTGTCCATACAGAATCATCATGCATTCCAGCATTATTTCTTTGGCCTTGTCTGTGTTCAGGATGAGATCAAGACAAGGAAGTTGTTTACTAGGGTCCTGCACTCCAACTCGTCATCAGTGAGTCCCAGGACTGTGATGTCATCAGCACATTTAATGACTATGGTTTTGTCCTGGTTGGTGATATAGTCATAGGTTTGGAGCTGAGGCAGCAGTCCTGTGAGGAACCTGGGCGGACTGTGAGCTCAGTAGACACCTGTCTTCCCATTTTTAGCACCTGTGGTCTGTCTGTCAGGAAGTCCAGAATCCAGCTGCAGGTGAGAGTTGGGATACTAAGGTCTGTCAACGTGTTGATCAGCTTGCCTCGGTTGATGGTACTGAAAACAGAACTTTATTCCACGAAGAGCCTCCTTTCTGCTACCTTCCAGGTGTTACAGAGTGTGGTGTTGGGCCATAGCTATGACATCATCCACTGATCGATTTGTGTAGTAGGATAATTGGAGGACTCCAGTGTGTCTCTGCCTGGCTTTCCAACAATACGGGCAGAAAGAGATTTGAAGAGGAGCATCAAAAGAAGAGGAGTTTGTCAGCTGATCACATCTGCAGCCACCTGTTGGAGGCGGAGCATCAGAGCAGGTGACATGAAGAGGTTGAACAGATTGATAAGGAGGACTGATTTTGTCCTGGAGACTGAACTGGAGTCTCTTGAGTTGATTGTCCAAAGGAGGATGAAGAACATGATGGAGAACCCTCATCATCCTCTTCAGAACACAGTAACTCAACAACAGAGTGTCTTCAGTCAGAAGATTCTTCATAATCCGCTGCAGCACAGACCGTTACAGGAGATCCTTCCTGTCCACAGCTAGAACCCTCTACAGGAGATCCTTCCTGTCCACAGCTAGAACCCTCTACAGGAGATCCTTCCTGTCCACACCTATAACCTACAATGACTCCCTGAAGAAGAACTGAGCTACAACAACACTTAATTTCCCTTCGGGGATTAATAAAGTATTTTTGATTTGATTTGATTACTGTGTCTTGTGTGGTACTACAACATGCGATGGTATATTTATGATCCATTTTAATAATAAAACATCATTAGATTGAAAATAACCTGTTATCCAAATCAATGTATGTAGCTGATAGAACAAACTAATATTCATAATTGGGTTTTTTACAACCATAGACATTAAAATTTGATTTTTATTAAAGATTGACTTATTTAAGGCTGTTAAAAAAATAAAAACAACTATTTGTAATCCAAGAAATCTAGCATGAAAAATGTTAACCATTTTAGTGACACTACACCTGTCCTAGATGAAGAAACTGAATATTTCTCTGTTATATTTTTTCAGTGTTGTAATTTATAGACGGTCCCTGCCCCTTGGCGCACCAGCAAGCTGCATGTAGACTGATGAAAGTCTCCCAGAGGCGCACAGGACAGCTTGTTTAGAAGTAAATACGATTACAGCTCGTCTACCTCACTGTGATGCACTGAGGTGTCGGTTTAGTAAACGCAATGTTCCGTTGATAAGTTCTCTACCTGCTGCATCTTAGTGAGTGTCATCGGAGCAGATGGTCTAATGAGCCGCGGCCCACATGACGGGTTGTTTATTTAAGAATCAAGCTCCACCTGACCCAGTCACCAGTGGGCCATTTTCAGCAGCCAGGCCAGCGGGATTCCTTCCGGTATTCCCAATGGTCAATCTGCGTCTGCTTCTTATGGGGAAGCCCTCAGAGGAGACTGTGTGAAGAAATTAAACACTTATTGAAAATGACTGGAAACAAGAATCCTATTTATACCATCAAATCTGATTAGAATTCCATATTTCATCCCAGATTCAGAACTATTTATATACAGAAAAGATCTTCAGAAAGCTACTGATGAAGACATTTATTTTTGTATGTCATGGTGGATTGAATTTGTACCATTTGTGGAAAGGAAAATGTGTTTAAGGAAAAATTATTTTCTTCAAATCATAAAGAATTTGTGGTATCTGTTGATCAGATGGTTTGAAGCAGGTTTATGATGTAGAAGCTTTTGGATGGTCTCATGTTGATCAGTTCTGACAGGACTGAAGAACTAACGACTCGTCTGAAAGTTAATTATTATTTTACACACAAATATTGGCACCAATCAGCAAACTGAAGCATTTCCACTGCAGTGTGTAACACTCTGAGGATGGAGGGTCATGATGTTTTTGCCAGAATGGCTGTAAAATGCTCAATTTCTGGCAGTATAAAGGATTATTTAAAAAAAACAATCACTTGCTGATGGAGCCGTTATTAGAGTATAAAAATAATCACGACTTGTAAACTATCATGTAATTAAAAATGTATTGTGATGTAAAGGGTTACTACAAACATCTCAAACATCATTTGTTTATAACCAGCTTCTTTTTGCTGATAGACCATAACATTATGACCAACTGCTAAAACGACTATCAATACTCATCTTGTTTTGCAGGATGTCACATTGACACGGATGATACTTCCTACTCCGGTACTTATATGTAGAACAATCACACCCTGACACTTCTTACAGGACCTAAACCTTCTCAGTATGGCAACAGTGAGCTCTACAAAAATGGCTTAAAAATATCAAATGAGTAAAAAAGCACTCTGAGGTTTTCACACAAACCCCCGTCTGGGTATGGAGTTTGATTCTACTCTGAAGAAGTGGGTCCAGTTCTCAGAGATCCACCCCAAAATAAAAAAGCCTGAAAGATCTGGGGTGTATTTCACAAAGCGGGTTTAGTGGAAAACTTTGAGTTAATCAAGCCTGAGATGAGGGATACTCTGGTTTTTCGGTTTCACAAAGTGAGTTCAGTATAACTCTGAGTCAGTTACCCGGGTAACACACTCCGTGAACCTAACCTGCTCGCCAGCAGGTTTGTTTGACACAACTCAGAGTTTCTCCTGCTCTTAAGTTGAAGCCTGCTGTCTGACATCAGTAACAGACACGACGATGAGCCTGTTGACGTGGAAACGCAGATATTATGTAGAAATCTCTGTCGGGAGAGAGAGAGGATGATCAGCAGCATTTGGAAGGAAGCCGTTTAAAGTGACGGTGTTATGGTTGTATACAGGCTGAGCCAATAAAGCATTATCTTGGTCACTATAATCTAGTGGTAGAGCAACTGCCTTTTGTTCAGAGGACGTGGGTTCAATCCCCGGTGCTGTCAAGCTATAAGTGTAATTAGCATCACTTTTATTTGCATAATACAAGGAAATGTTTTAGTAATGCATTTCATTACTTTCTCAGTTAATTAGTTACTTTTTTGTAGAGTAGTTCAGTTTTTAACTAAATAACTTTTTGGAACAAGTGAGTAACTATAACTAATTACTATTTTAAAGTAACATTTCTAACACTGATGATCAGACCCAGAGTGGATGTTTTATCACCCTGATGAGTATCTGGATGAGTGTTTCTACAATCATCTAGAATTTATTTAAACAATATTCTCAGTTCACACGTCTCTCATATGACCCATGATGGACATGCTGTCCACACCGAGACAATTCTGTGTATTTCCATGTCTACTTAGTGTCATAGTAAGTTGTTGGTTAATGCTGAATAGGTAAGCTGTGCTGTGGAGGTTGATGGACCC
>SSNP01000422.1:127797-138145 GCA_006937955.1 Pachypanchax playfairii | reverse complement strand
CCCCCCCCCCCCCTCACCCCCCGCCGCCGCCCCCCCAACAACAACATGCAGAGAACGCTTTTGCAAGAAGAAAGAAAAACAAAACCAAGAAAATGTCTCGACAGGTGAGTATTATTGTCATATTTGCGCTCCTAAGTGTGGCGTTGCTAACAACGGCAAGGGCTTCATGCTTGTATTTATGTACGTGAGTGTGAGTGCCGTAAAGCAGGTTTGTTCTCGCGAGATTAGTCGGGTCCGATCCACTGAAAGTTGCAAGTGCTGCTTTCAGGACACAGACCCCGGAGGGAGGGGAGGGACCCACGAATCACCCCGCCAAGTCCTTGTTTACCCCCACAGGGACTCTAGAAAACATTTATTGAGGTGAAAAAACTTACTTAGTTCTGCTTTAAATCGGGTCTACAACATTTGCGACTGGAAGCGCTATTACCTTATCACTCATAATAAATTATTTATTTGGAAATAGCCACAAAGCTACCTTGAAAAACCTTAAAATAAAAGATAAAACTGTTTATGGTTAAAGTGGTTAAAGTTACACCTTCATGTTTATAAAAAGCAAATGTACAGTAGTAACTGGAAAAGCACTCGGAGAGCGCAGACCTGGAGCCGCCAAGCAGCACTTTGACATATTGTAGAAAGTACTATGTCCGTATCCTTAAAAATTCCTGGATCCAGAAAATAATCTGGATCACCCCTAAAATCTAATTGATTGTTGCTTGGGTTATTTTTGACCTTTTCTGAAAATTTTACCAAAATCCATCCATACGTTTCCGAGTTATCCTGCTAACAGGCAGACAAACAAACAAACTCAGATGAAAACATTACCTCCTTGGCGGAGGTAACTACGTTACCAGTAGACCAGCAGGTTGTCCGCTGGTACATGATTTTTATCTATGGCTGCTGGAGATAAGTATCAGTCCCCGCCAAGATCATGCATTATAAAGAATGGTTGGATGGATATAGGTTGGTAATTTATTACCTAAATATCTACAAAAAGCAGGAAATAAACGGATTAAAATTAACATGAATCTGAGTAACCATAGGAAAAGGAAATAGTTTTAGCAAAGTTACAAGGAAACACTTCAGAGTGGCTGAAATGCCACATGTAGCAATTTGCAGACCCCTGCTTTAAACGATCCTGTAAACAAATTACCTAGCAATAAACAAGTGCCACCTTGTGGCAGCACTATCAGTTTTAAGTGTCCCCCACATAAATGGATATAACATTATTGTGTACAACAAAGCCCAAATAATTTTAAAAAAGTACTTTGTCATCTTGCTCCTGCATGCTCAGACTTTGTTTTTTATGGCTTCACTTCAGTATAATGTAAGGAGACAAGGATGTTTAATCCATCTTTAAACTTTTTGGCTTTAAACTGTATATAGAGGCTGTTGCTAATTTGCTGAAATTACCATATTCACACTGGTTCCCTATTCAATATAAAGTTAATTTTAAACTTCTGGGTAACCTCTGAACATGAATGTTCACCTGCCTAGATAAGGGACCTTTTGCAGCCCTACATGTGCCTTGGGTGAAATGATTAGGGTCTGCTTGTTGTAAAGAAAACCAGATTCAAAACAAAAGGTGACTGAACATTTGCAGCAGTGGCTACTTTCCTCTTGAACTCATTTCCTGTCAGCCTCAGAGCTGTTGACTTGGTGAGCCCACTTCTTAGCTCATCTCATTCTCTGTATACACTCCTGCACGTCCTCATTTCACCAAGTCTCCTTGTCTTCTTTCCTCCCAGATGACACACCAAGGACTCTCCTGCTCGTCTCCCTGATCACACTAGATATACAGTAGTTGTTCAGTCTACTAGAAGCACCTCCTGTCCACCCAGATCCCGTCTAAACTTTTCCCTGAAAGCCACACAAAACTCTTCCTTTTTCAGCTATGAACACACCAGCCCAATTTCTATCAGCACAACTGCAGGTTAACAGCACTGGTGGCGGTTGTCTTTTACCCGGGACTCAACCTCAAGCCGGTATGGAAATCAGGCAATTTTTCAATCCATCTTCTTCAAGAATATTATCATTTAATTTGGATATTCAAATGTTATCAGATTCTCCAGATCCATCCAGTGTTTCCCTACCTTTTGTCAAATCAATGACGTTCAGCTTGTTTGATCAAAATCCTGAATGAAATTCCTCATTCTGCCACCTGACAGATATGCACTTGAAAAAAGTTTTTATTTTAAAAGTGATGAAACAGAGACAAAAGTTTACGACATCTCTGAAGTTTTAATGTTTTAAGAAAACAACTGCTATAAAGTATTACTGGTGAAAACACAGTAATACTCCCATTACCACACATTAACACAAAACAGGAACATGTTAGATATGATGTAGGTGGAGGGTCTTCAGCATGTGTCTGTCTCCTATCAATACTCTTATTTGTGTATTGAAGCTTCATCTGTGTAGTCCTCTAGTGCATCCTCTGTTTTATAAAAGCAGCTCTGAGTTAACCATTAACCTGCTTGATTGCAGAGTCTGGCAGTCCAAAGATGTAGTACAGTAAAAGTTATGGCTAAAATTATTTTTCATTCTAATTCTCCTCTTTTCCTTTTTGCTGCTGGTCCCAGGATGAGTACGGTCACAGCAGGAACAGCTTGGCTGGACTAAAATATCTCAGATTCTCACACAACTTAAACCAGCGCTGGACGTTAGCAGGAGCAGAGGAGGCTGAGCTGCTTTGCAACATGCAGCAGTAGCAGGCAATATCAGCCAGGGAAAACTCCGGTCCGGACAGCCAGGGGCTATGACCCAAAGCAGAGTTGAGTGCCCGCAGGACGGCGTTTCGCTCCTTGGTACTGCCCTCTGCCAGCTTGAAGAAAGCCATGTCCACCCAGTTGTCGACCAGTGTGGCAGAACCAGGGTCAGCAGGATAAGCAGCCAGCAGTTTAAAGAGGAAACGCGCCACGCTTGCCTCGCCCTCAATGGGACACATGTTCTGGACGCTGAACTTCATCTCCAATTTTGGAACTGCAAACAAACAGCAATAACCGGCAGTTTAATAAACAGCAGCTTTTACACACAAAGTTTTTATCACTTTAGAAACATTCAAAAGTTAAAATCTTGGGTGTGAAATGCACATTATACGTATATTTGTATTGTTCCTTGTAATTACCACCATTGATCACATATAAACCATCTCCATGTTATACTACTGTCGATCAAAGCGAAAGCCAAATTTGGGTTAGCTTGTGTAATATCTGTGACTCAGCCTCATCATGTGTGGCTGCTAACCGCTGCACATTATTGTCCGATAATACCAAATACCAAAAGCAAGGCTCACAAGTGTAGGCAGGACTATTAAACACTCATTTATAGAGTTTATCAGCAAAAAAAAGTTGATTTGGGGGCAAGTTGCACTTTAAATCCCATCTGAAAACTCACTTTTATCGTCAGGCATTTGACAGGGTTTGAGTCTCTGCCTTGTTTAGGATTATTCTATTTATTGATAACTTCTGTTTTGATTTTTTATGTGGTTTTTATTGATATTATGTTTTAAGTTTGTTTTAAGTTGTTTTGACTCTGTCATGTTAAAGCGTTTTATAAATAAATTAATTGATTTTGCTGATTAGTATTCATCAGCTTGAGCAGTTCAGACCACACCTGCAAAAATAACTCAGCTGTTCAGTAGCAAAAATGGCAGACCATCAGCGTTGTGCTATACTCCAAACAGACTTACACAATGCACATACGTACCATGCTTCAATAGAATAGGCCTGGACAGTGATGTTATCCCTAACTTAATATCTTTTTGGCACAACAAAGGTGGTGCAGAGACTCAATAACCAGGAGCTAACAGATTATTGTGTGTTACACCGAGATTGAGAGAGAAACTTGTCTCTGACAGATTTTAATGCTGGATAAAAATCAGTTAAACAAGCCGCCAAGAGCAGAGCCTGTATCTCACTTGGCTACTAGGATACTGTACTTCGAACTGTAACCAACTGGGACCCGGGATCTCCTTCCCCATTAGGCTACAGCCACAAACAAATTCCTGTTAAAATTGCAGATACAACATTTTTGTGGCATGTTTTATGGCCAGGTCTTGTGGAGCTTATAGTGTAATTGTAACCAAATTGAGACAGCCGTTCAAATGTTTGTGTCACAATGTTTGAATTGTGTCCCAATTTACCATCATTTTATTCAGTTTGGCAGCCAACATCTCCCAAAGTTATCTCACATTTCTGACTCATAGAAACTAAATTGAAAAGGATCTAATGCATGTTTCTGGCAATTGCCAAGACTTAGATTATTTAGAGAAAACTTGAAAACTTTCTGAATGGTGAAAATTCAACCAATGTGAGAGTGAGGCCCTGCAACTCAAACAAGGACATTTAGAACTCTTGCAACGATTTGAAGACTCACTTGCAAATGCTGTTCACAATTTGTCGCTAAGAGTTGCAGCTCGGTGAGAAACAAGCTTTAAATTTGGCAAAGAAAGTTGTTTTAAATGTAAACCCCTACAACCAATCTCTCTGAGCAATTCAACAACCTAATGACAACAGAAATATTGTGAGAACAATCTGCGTAAATGGGGAAATACCGTCTTTCCATATCAGGGTGAAGCCTAGCTGGAACCGGTGGCGAGCATAGCTGTCCAGATGACGTGGACCAAGACAGGATAGGAGCTGTGGTGGCACACTGCTAAGAGAGGAGTGGACATGGACAGTGGAGAGTACTTGGTACTGCTGAGACAGCAGGCTATGAAGAACCAACAGGGTCAGAGGGGGCTTGGCTGGGTTGGCATTTATGACAATGTCACGGAGAGCGCCATGGTCCTTAATGACATAAAAAAGCTAAATAAGTACATGTCTTTGCACTGCTTAATCTTCCAGTTTATTCAGTTATAGTTATCTAAGCACCTGTACACTGAGGACACATACCTTTCCCAGAAGTGTGTCCAGGTTTGTGCTGCCTTTCAACATCGTGAAGTTAAAGCTTTGTGAGTAGAAGCTGCTGCTGACTGTCACATCCAGGTCAGCATCTGGGGTTGTCACCGTCTTAGCAAGGCCCTCCACAGCTGCTTTGAGCTTGTACAGCTTTCTCAAGATCTCATCTTGACGAGCCTCCAGAGCCTTAAATGCTGGATCCAGCTCGCCATTCTACAGTAACAGACGTAGCAACAGAAAGACAGGATCAGAATCATCTAATTAGAATATTCACATCTGCTTGGATAGCTTTGGTTAATATAATAAACTGCTTATTGAATTTGAGATAAAAAGTAACATTCATTAAAGGTGCAATATGGAACATTTTCATAAAAAGCAACATTTAACAAAATAATGCAATGCCTTTAACAAATAATGGGGTGGACAATGAAAATACAGTATTTCCTTTAAAAGTTATATTTGAAGTAAAATATAATAAACTAGATGAATTGCATTTCCTGCGGAAATGCAGTGTGAATGCTGGGAGCTGAAAAAAGTGAGTTAAATGCAGCTGAATGAATTTGCTGAATTAGCTAAAGGCAGAATAGAAAGCTTAAAGCTGGAGTGCGTAACTTCTGTAACTTCTGTCGCCCCCTAGCGGAATTTTTGCATCATTACAACAATAAAGCTGGCGCTTCCATGACGTAAGCCCAGCTGCCACCGCTTTATCTCTGCCGTTGTGATTCCAACCGGTATCTGTCTTAATCAAACTTCAAATTCAGTCTGTTTACTTTACCTGGCTCTATATTTGTTTCAATAAATATCATTTCATTGTTGAAAAAATCAAGAGAAACCAGTAAAATATAAAAATACTGGTAAAAACCTTCAGAGTTCAGGTTGGATTGTTTACAGGTTTGATTGTTCACTTTAATCTACATTTAACAGTTTGGTGTTGAAATTTATTAGTCAGCTGTTGGGGCCACAATGATCTATTTGTCTTATTCAGTTAATTTTTTCAGTTTTGACACGATGCAGAATCCTGCAGTCAGCTGCACTGATCTGACTGACTAAAAAAAAACGTTACACTGGCAAACTGACAGACACAAACTGACAGACACAAACTGACACAGATAGAGACAGAATCAGCTGATCAGCTGGAACTTCGGCGCTCTGGTTTTCATCTGGTGCGCATTTTATATTTTGACAGTGTGTGCGGACCTGCGGACCACTTATGTGCACCCCTGAACATCAGCCCGATCTCTTCTCTCCACCGAGGAAAAGCGACGCCGATACAAATTCGTGTTTGCCTTCTCCTTCGGTCACTTTCCTTCTTAGCCAATAGTCCCTCTGCCGAACGTCCAGGAATTTTTTTTTTCGTGGTAGGATCCACTTCCCGATAAGTGTCTCTCGGCCGTTTATTTGGATTCTCCGCCATGTCGACCTTCCCGTTCTGCCGGCTGCTACGAGACACTGCATTCTATTTTTTATTATTTTTCTTGTTGTGATGTAAAAGAAGTAATTTACTGTGCGCCAGCGCGGGAATGTCGCCGGTTGACATGCAAAGTAAAAATGAGATATATTGAAAAATACCGTGAGATGTTTGAGGAGCCGATCGGCTTAATCTGCATTGTGTCATCTCCTCTGATAGTGGCTTGGCTGAAACGGACATTCACGGACATGTAAAAGTTTTACGCACTCCAGCTTTAAAGTAGCTGAATGGTTCAAAATCTTGTAAAGAAGCTGAATTAGCTAGATGTAGCTGAAAATGTTTAAATTAGCTGAATTAATCAGTTTAAGTCTGCCAAAAATGTTTGAGAACTGATGTTTAGAAGAAACCTAACTGACAATAACAGCTGAATTATTTTGCTAAATGTACTAAAAGAAGTTGAATTTGCAAAGAGCAATTGAAAAAGCTTATCTTACCTACATTAGCTCAATGCAGTTGGAAAAGCCTAAATTAGTTGAATAAGCTAAAACAAGCTGAAAGGCTTAAAAGAAGCTGAAAAGCTTTAAATGTGCTGAATTAACAGGGGGAATCTGCTAAAACTGTATAAGCAGTGCTTTTGTATTCAAAAGCATAACTGTTAATATTAGCTGAAAAGTTTTATTGAATAGTTTAAAATGGTCTAAAATAAGATGAAATGACACAAAGCAGAAAAGTGGAAGGTCAGAAGCTTTAAAACAGTTATGAGAGAAAAGATAAAAACATAATGAAAAAGCATTTACACAGTAATCCATAAAAAACTGGGATTTAGACTCAGTGTGATTGCCATGATAACCCAAAAATTGAATTTGACATGATGGTTCACTTCTAATGATCAAGCAGACTTCTTTAATATACTACATGGGGTAACAGATACTACTGTGTCTATTATGTGCCATTTTAACAGGGTTTCATGTTTTTTTGTGAATTCTGTTGCTATGGTAACATGAAACCTGATGTAAACATTATTATCAACTTCTCCTGGCCAATCAGATCAGTTTAATGTATTATTTATGCATACAACATCCCCAGACCTCAAATGGAACGTTCAAATGGAATGTTCGGTTAGAGTGTAACTGCCGACCAGATTCATCTTTTCACAGGCCGAAAAATTTCTTCCTGGGAGCTAAAAAAAAAAAAAATGAATGAAACACAGCTGAAAAAGTTTTTTTTTTACTTGAAAAGAGCTGAAAGAATTAAAAAGTTGAAGAGTTGAAACAGTTCAAGAGTTGTATGTATTTCAATGAAGCTGAAGGGGTTCACAAACTTAAATACTTTTTAAAGGTGAAGATATCTGAAGGTGGAATCTTCAGGTTGAAAGGTCCTGAAGTAGTTAAAAAAGTTGAAAACGTTAAAAAGTTAAGATTTGCATGTATTTTAATGGACAGACAGACAGACAGACAGATAAAGCTGTATCAGGCTGCTGACAGTCTAACAGCAGGTGTCAATCTATCAACAAGATCTGTGTTTGTAAAGTAAAAGGCCATTTGTAACTGAACCCTTAAACAGTTGACATTTAAGCAAAATCAATTGAAAAAAGGAAGTGAAGGGAATTTTAATCCCATAAACAGATGAGAAGGGTCGTTGAACTTAAATAGATATTGAAAATGAGTCAGCATTTTAAACCAGAAATTCTGTTAATATCAGAAAAAGCCTTCATTTAAAATTGACTGATAAATGCAGAAAGCTATACAGAAAAAGAGACTGTAAGACAGAGTGAAGCACAGATAGACATATGAACAGACAGTTGAATGAGAGACACAGAGCCTCTGTACAGCAGAAGGCCCCAATGCGTGTTTGAGAAAAGGAAACACATGCCCATATATGGAACATTCCCTAATATAACTTGATACAGGCGAAATGGATGAATACATGTTCCCAAACGGCAAGCCGCCATTTAAAAACGATAACAGCTATCAAAAAAAAATTCTTGAACTGTAGGTGACAGAAGGCTTTGGAGCTGATTCATGTAAATTTTCAACTTTCTACAATCTTCTGTTTGGGAGAAATGACGATGCGAACATGTTGTACTTTAGCCGCTGAAGAGAACGAAAAAGCTGATTTTTTGAATGGAAGTCTATGAGAGTTTTCTCGGACCAGTCCTGCTTCTAGGTCATATTGTGAGACAACTATAGCAGCTAGAAAAATGTGAGTTACACTGTTGTGAAGCTGACAAAAATCCCCACTGTTTGATGTATAATTTGTGTGTGTACCACAAATGGTTTGGGTGGAGGGACATTCTTTTTGGCTTTTTGAAAATTAAAAATGAGGAACTCCCACTCTGGCGCTAGAGTGTGTGGCTGTCTGAAATCAACGTTCCCTAAGCGAACTACTCCCTCCTGCCTCCACACCGTCCATGATACACTCACAAATTATAAATCAAAACACAGGGATTTTTGTCTGCTTTCAGATGATGTAACTCTTATTTCTCTAGGCCTTACGGTTCTCCTGCTGTGAGTTCCAGAAGCACGCAAAGTCCACATCTCCTCCCTATCTTTTCCATTCATTTTATGTCAGATTTGAGGCGTGTGAGTTGAAAAGTTTTAAAAACTTAAACTGTGATTTCTCAAAAACCGTAAAAGATATCAAAAAGCTGATTCATATAACGATAGCTGAATGTCTTGTGACTTGTTTAAAAGTTGAATGAAGTTTCTAAGTTAAAGTATGCTGAAGTAGTTGAAAAGCAAAGTAGTTGAAGGAATTTGAAGAATTTGAAGCCATTTCAATGTATTTCAATGGGGCTAAAAAACGCGCAAAACGTTGAATAACTTAAAAAGTTGAAGAGATATCAATACCAAAAGTCATAGCACCCTTGTCTTGAACAAGCTGAACAGTTTGATATATAAATTGTTAAAATCGGTTGAAAACTGTGGGACGAGTTAGATGCCGAAAAACGTACGGAGATATAATAATAAGAAGTAGTAAGAAGTCGGAAGAAGTCGGAATAAAGAGAAACAGAAAAACATAGTGTGAATGCCTTCCAGCATTCACACTAAATATTTATTCTGGGCACAAGGTTGGCATTTTGTTTACATCTACCAGCCAACAGCGGGCTGAGTAGCGGGCACCATTGCGGGTTGCCTAATATGGTGAATAGTCCGTAATGGGAAGGCTAGTACTTTGGAGGGTGGTGGAGTCAGCAGGTCCAGAAGCTGCTTTGGAGCACTGGGGATTTCGTTGTCCTTCTCAGGAGAGGAGTAATCAGAGAGGATCTGGGGCCAGAGTGGGTTTGGGTAAGTAATTTTTGAGGCATTGGAGCACACGTGGTGGTCACGAGCACCCCGTGGCTTGAGGCCTTGTTTTTTTTTTTTTTTATTGTGGCTGTGGCAGCCACGCACCGGATGTAGGTGTGGTGTTAGTGTTCTATATTCCACCTTTAACACATTCATTCAAAAAAATACAAATTTATCAAGAAGAAATCTTGACGCCATTTAGAATTTTAGGAGACAATATAAACTTAAATCTAAAAAGGATAAAAATAACTGCAAACCCTCAATCCTTTAAAAAATATATTTATAAATGTCATACCCACAAATAAATTTTCTAAAGGTTAAAAAAAAACATTGTTTACTTATTAAATATTTGAGAAAAAAATAAATAAATAAAATTTACTGATGTTTTACTGGCCTTTTTGACTGACTATCAAAATGGTACCATCTCAGTTGAAACAGCTGGGTATTGTAATGCAGAATAACTGCAAATATATATTGAAAATAATTTACAATTATTAGGAGGTTTGAAAATAAAGGTAGATACTGCTTTGCCAGTTTTACACTAAGAACATCTTACAGTGGGGCAAAGAAGTATTTAGTCAGCCACCGATTGTGTAAGTTCTCCCACTTAAAAAGATCAGAGAGGCCTGTAATTTTCATCATAGGTATACCTCAACTATGAGAGACAAAATGAGGAAAAAAAATCCAGAAAATCACATTGTCTGATTTTTAAAGAATTTATTTGCAAATTATGGTGGAAAATAAGTATTTGGTCA
>SSNP01000422.1:101488-127468 GCA_006937955.1 Pachypanchax playfairii | reverse complement strand
CTCCCTCGATCTGGGGCTCCACGCAAGATCTCACCCCGTGGGGTCAAAATGATCACAAGAACGGTGAGCAAAAATCCCAGAACCACACGGAGGGACCTAGTGAATGACCTGCAGAGAGCTGGGACCAAAGTAACAAAGGCTACCATCAGTAACACACTACGCCGCCAGGGACTCAAATCCTGCAGTGCCAGACGTGTCCCCCTGCTGAAGCCAGGACACGTCCAGGCCCGTCTGCGGTTTGCTAGAGAGCATTTGGATGATCCAGAAGAGGATTGGGAGAACATCATATGGTCAGATGAAACCAAAATAGAACTTTTTGGTAGAAACTCAACTTGTCGTGTTTGGAGGGGAAAGAATGCTGAGTTGGATCCAAAGAACACCATACCTACTGTAAAGCATGGGGGTGGAAACATCATGCTTTGGGGCTGTTTTTCTGCAAGGGGACCAGGACGACTGATCCGTGTAAAGGAAAGAATGAATGGGGCCATGTATCGTAAGATTTTGAGTGAAAACCTCCTTCCATCAGCAAGGGCATTGAAAATGAGACGTGGCTGGGTCTTTCAGCATGACAATGATCCCAAACACACCGCCCGGGCAACGAAGGAGTGGCTTCGTAAGAAGCATTTCAAGGTCCTGGAGTGGCCTAGCCAGTCTCCAGATCTCAACCCCATAGAAAATCTCTGGAGGGAGTTGAAAGTCCGTGTTGCCCAGCGTCAGCCCCAAAACATCACTGCTCTAGAGGAGATCTGCATGGAGGAATGGGCCAAAATACCAGCAACAGTGTGTGAAAACCTTGTGAAGACTTACAGAAAACGTTTGACCTCTGTCATTGCCAACAAAGGCTATATAACAAAGTATTGAGATTAACTTTTGTTATTGACCAAATACTTATTTTCCACCATAATTTGCAAATAAATTCTTTAAAAATCAGACAATGTGATTTTCTGGATTTTTTTTTCCTCATTTTGTCTCTCATAGTTGAGGTATACCTATGATGAAAATTACAGGCCTCTCTGATCATTTTAAGTGGGAGAACTTACACAATTGGTGGCTGACTAAATACTTTTTTGCCCCACTGTATATTAAGAAATATCAATGTTCTTATCTTGGACTCAGACAGGTGTGAATTTTTATTAAGACACTCTGTTGTTGAGCTACTGTGTTGTGAAGAGGATGATGAGGGTTCTCCATGATGATTTTCCGAACCATCCTCCTTTGGACCATTAACTCAAGAGACTCCAGATCAGTCCCCAGAAGAGAACCAGCCCTCCTATCTGTTCAACCTCTTCATGTCACTTGCTTTGCTGCTGCTCCCCCAACAGGTGACTGCGGACGTGATCACACTCTCCACAAAAGACTTATAAAAGATCTTCAACATCTTGCTGCAAACATTGAAGGATGTAAGCTTCCTGAGGAAGTACAGTCTGTTCTGTCCCTTCCTTAAAACGGCATCACAGTTGTGTCTCCAATTCAGTATGTTTTCCAGGTGAACACCCAGGTACAGTACATATAAACTCACCGGCCACTTTATTAGGTACACCTGTCCAACTGCTCGTTAACACTTAATTTCTAATCTGCCAATCACATGGCGGCAACTCAGTGCATTTAGGCATGTACACATGGTCAAGACAATCTCCTGCAGTTCAAACCGAGCATCAGTATGGGGAAGAAAGGTGATTTGAGTGACTTTGAATGTGGCATGGTTGTTGGTGCCAGAATGGCTGGTCTGAGTATTTCAGAAACTGCTGATCTACTGGGATTTTCACGCACAACCATCTCTAGGGTTTACAGAGAATGGTCCGAAAAAGAAAAAATATCCAGTGAGCGGCAGTTCTGTGGGCGGAAATGCCTTGTTGATGCCAGAAGTCAGAGGAGAATGGCCAGACTGGTTCGAGCTGATAGAAAGGCAACAGTGACTCAAATAACAGACTTCAGCTGTCAAATTAGTTTTTTTTAAAAGAGGATTTTACGTCGGTTCGGAAGCTGTGCTGCACGGGAGAGTTTTTTGGATATTTTTGGCTCTTTTTAGCTGTGTCCAGATTTGGTTATGATGAGTCTCCATGGCAACGGAAGACTTGTTTATCAGAGTGACCAACTGATAAAACTCTCCCAAATCAAAATAACAGTGAAATAACACAGCAAATCCCGCTGGAGTTGAAGAGAAAGAGAAGACGACGCAGGGCAGGAGTGAAGCAAAGATGGTCTAATGATGCTGAAGGTGCTCTGAAAAGTTGCTTCGAGGCTACGGACTGGAATGTCTTCTGTGAACCTCATGGAGACAACATCAACACCATGACTGAGTGTGTGACAGATTATATAAACTTCTGTGTGGACAGCATCGTACCAACAAGAACTGTGAGGTGCTTCCCCAATAACAAACCCTGGATCACCAGAGACCTGAAAAAGCTGCTGAACATCAAAAAGAAAGCCTTCAGGAATGGTGACAGGGAGTTATTAAAGACAACACAAAAACAACTTAAAGCACAAACAAGGAAGTGCAAGGAGGACTACAGGATTCTTCCTGTAGTCCTCCTAGAGTCAGCTCCAGCAGAACAACGTGAGGGATGTGTGGTCTGGAATGAAGAAGATCACCGGCTTCAAGGTAAAGGGGGACCAGACTGATGGAGGTCTGGACAGAGCTAATGAACTGAACATGTTCTTCAACAGGTTCAGTTCCCCCCCTGCCTCCATCCCCACAGACCACACACCCTCCATGAGCCCACAGCTTTCCTGTCACACCTCCACTCAGTCACCCTGCAGCTCAGTCATGGACCAGAACACTGCATCATCTTCCTCCACCTCAGAGCACCTAAAGACCTCCTCTGCCTCCACCTCCACTCTGTCTGTGACCTGCAACCAGGTCAAGAAACAACTGGAGAAACTGAACCAGAACAAGGCTGCAGGTCCAGATGGTGTCAGTCCCAGAGTTCTCAAGACCTGCTCAATGCAACTATGTCCAGTTCTCCAGCACCTCTTCAACACCAGTCTGAGACAGAAAACAGTTCCTGTGCTGTGGAAAACATCCTGCCTTGTTCCAGTACCTAAAAAACCACAACCAGCTGAACCAAACGACTACAGACCAGTTGCCCTGACATCTCACGTCATGAAAGTCCTGGAGAGACTCTTACTGGCTCACCTCAACAAGCAGGTCAGCACCTTTCAGGACCCATTACAGTTTGCATACCGTAATGGGCTTGGGGTTGAAGATGCCATCATCTACCTGCTTCACAGAGCACACTCTCATCTGGACCAATCAGGCAGCACTTTGATGGTCATGTTCTTTGACTTCTCAAGTGCTTTTAACACAATTCAGCCTGCTTTGTTATGTGAGAAGCTCCATAAATTCCAGGTGGATTCCTCCACAACCTCCTGGATTTATGACTACCTCACAAACAGACCACAGTTTGTGAGACTGGGGGGTTGTGTGTCTGGGATGGAAGTCAGCAGCACTGGAGCGCCACAAGGAACTGTACTCTCACCATTTCTCTTCACGATGTACACCTCTGACTTCCAGTACAACTCTGAGTCCTGTCATCTGTAGAAATACTCTGATGACTCTGCAGTTGTTGGGTGCATCAGTGAGGGACAAGAAGCTGAGTATAGAGAACTGGTCAGTCATTTTGTGAAATGGTGCGGTAACAATCATCTCGTTTTAAATAGCAGCAAAACTAAGGAGATGATTGTTGACTTCAGGAGGAGAAAGAATCAACACAGCAGTATTTCCATCCTAGGAGAGGAGGTAGAGGTGGTGGAGGAATACAAGTACCTTGGAGTTCAGCTGGACAACAGACTAGAGTGGAAATGCAACACAGAATACATCTACAAGAAAGGTCAGAGCAGACTCTACTTCTTAAGGAAGCTGAGATCTTTTAATGTCTGCACCAAGATGTTGCAAATCTTCTATAGGTCTGTTGTGGAAAGTGCAATCAGCTTTGCAGCCATCTGCTGGGGCAGCAGCATCAGAACCAGAGACTTGAAGAGAATCAACAATCTGATCAGGAAAGCTGGATCTGTGCTGGGAGTATCTCTGTAGCCGCTGGAGCTGATTATACAAAAAAGAATGCTGGACAAGCTGATGAAGATGATGGAGGACTCTTCTCACCCTCTGCACGACACAGTGATCAAACAACAGAGTGTGTTCAGTGAGAGGATTCTTCAGGTCCGATGCAAGACCGAAAGATACAAAAGATCATTCCTGCCTGCAGCCATTAGCCTCCACAACAAGAACAGACCTTGATTGTTATTATTATATTATTGTCTTCATTATTGTTTTTATTGTTGGACAAAAAAAAAACTACTACAACGTTGAATTTCCCTTCTGGGATAAATAAAGTATTTTTCATTTCATTTCATTTCATAACCACTCGTTACAACCAAGGTAGGCAGAAGAGCATCTCTGAACGCACAGTACGTCGAACTTTGAGGCAGATGGGCTACAGCAGCAGAAGACCACGCCGGGTGCCACTCCTTTCAGCTAAGAACAGGAAACTGAGGCTACAATTTGCACAAGCCCATCGAAATTGGACAATAGAAGATTGGAAAAACGTTGCCTGGTCTGATGAGTCTCAATTTCTGCTGCGACATTCGGATGGTAGGGTCAGAATTTGGCGTCAACAACATGAAAGCATGGATCCATCCTGCCTTGTATCAACGGTTCAGGTTGGTGGTGGTGGTGTAATGGTGTGGGGAATATTTTCTTGGCACTCTTTGGGCCCCTTGGTACCAATTGAGCATCGTTACAACGCCACAGCCTACCTGAGTATTGTTGCTCACCATGTCCATCCCTTTATGACCACAATGTACCCAACTTCTGATGGCTACTTTCAGCAGGATAATGCGCCATGTCATAAAGCTGGAATCATCTCGGACTGGTTTCTTGAACATGACAATGAGTTCACTGTACTCAAATGGCCTCCACAGTCACCAGATCTCAATCCAATAGAGCATCTTTGGGATGTGGTGGAACGGGAGATTCGCATCATGGATGTGCAGCCGACAAATCTGCGCCAACTGTGTGATGCCATCATGTCAATATGGACCAAACTCTGAGGAATGCTTCCAGCACCTTGTTGAATCTATGCCACGAAGAATTGAGGCAGTTCTGAAGGCAAAAGGGGGTCCAACCCGTTACTAGCATGGTGTACCTAATAAAGTGGCCGGTGAGTGTACATCCACAGCCGAGTCCGTGACGTGGAAATGATCGGGTGCAGCTCCGGTGTCAGACCCTTCTGCATTTGAACACAATGCAGGAGGATCTGATTGGTCAGGCTAGGGCAGTATTGCACTTCTCTGGGTGAGATCCTCCTTCCTTAACCTGTAATGGGGAGCCTAAGTCACGCCCTTCTACTTCTGGTCCATGGGTCCCCTGGACGAAAAAATAATGAATGGAAGTCAATGGAGCCAAAAAAGTATTTTTCTGATCCAGATTGAAATGCCCCATAGATCGCACATATGATGTCTGTGAATTGTAAAGACAAGTTTTGATACTGAGAAAGTGATCATTTTCGACACGAAGCAAAAGTTATTTTATATTTTGTGTGAAGACACGTAGTAGACTACAACCACTTGTCTCGTAAAATTCACGTCACCATACCGCTGAAGGAGAAGAAGAATCCAAATAGGAACAATGGCGGTGAGTTTAGCGAGCTTCACCTCCTATCAGGACGAAGGAAGTAGCATTAAACGACTAGTTTTGTGGTGACATCCAAGTACAAAATCACACCGGCACTGTCACGTAAAAATGAGGGAAAAGGCAGCGGTGAGACTTGGGAGATTCTGCCGTGACATCATATGTGCAACTTTCCAGCTGTAGTCATTTTAATTACGAAATTTTAAAAATAAATAAATCCAAACCCACTTGACAGACCCGGTCAAAACGTACTGTATATCATTATTTATCATTTAAATTGCGGTACAGCATGTGTGTGATTCAGGGCGTAAGACAAAGCGGACCAGAAAATAACTTTTATCGCTTCATTGACTTCCATTCATTATTTTTTCATCCAGGGGACCCATGGGCTGACCGGAAGGGGAGGAGACTGTGGCTCCCCATAAGCAGCTTGAACTCCAAACTTGTCACGGGGCGAGTGTGTCTGTTAGGTGGTGCCAGTGAGGTAGGCATGGGTAAAGATCTGCGTCATGTTCTGATTCAGCTAATCACACATTTCAAATGCAAAAGCCACTGCTTAACTCTAAGAAGGCAGCACTAAGATGTTTTTAGGCCAATTACACAAATTTACAAGAAAATGTCAAAATATGCCAAGGAACTGAACGATTGCATTGGTAAAAAAACACATTTATACAGTTTTAAGACAAAAAAAAGGTTCTTTTGGGGTTCAGTGGCATGAAAAAGGCTAATCAAGTTATGAAATATTTAAAATAACAAGAAACAAAACACTACAAAAATACAATAGGCCTTCGCACCGCATTCGGTGTTCATGCCTGAATAACAGCTAAGAAAAAAATAGGCCTTCGAAGCGCATTCGGTGTTCAGGCCTATTTAATTTGGATGGGAAAAACAGATTAGCTGCTCCGAAATGTTGCTTCAGCTCATGATGTTGGTCCTTACAAGCTAACTTTGCTAGCCTAATAATGTGCGGTAAATGAGCGTGTCATACTATCTGACAGAAAAAAAATAACCTGTATGAACAAATAATACTAATAAATTGTCGAGTTAGTAAAGTTAGTTGGTGAGGTTACCTGAAGCGCGTGCTTGGACCTGCAGCTGTGTCCTTGCTGCGCGTGGACATTTGGTAACTTGTACATGCAGGTGGGCAAATCAATCTTTATGTCACTCCCACAAACAGGCTTTACCTGGTACATGGGCATGATGGAAGACAATTAACATCCGAGAAGCAACAGAGAAAACACAAAAACGTGGACACAAGACTTCTTGGGATGAACGACGATGACAGGCAGCAACAGACCCTACCGGAGAGGATCACGGTAAACCGGAAGATCATGTGGTCGTCACATCCGGACGAAGATTTGTCAAGTTTGCCCCATGGAGAGCCACCATAGATATCGACCATAGACATAATGTCTATGATATCAATTCTAGATATCTGACGCAGGACTCGGAGGCGTAGCGAAACCGCGGCCATCTTACTCCGGGGTACTGACTGTCAGCCCGGTTGTATGGGGCGTGGAAGCTGCCAGTAAGCTAACCGAGTGCGATCCCGAACCTCACGTCACCACCTCAACGTCTGACATGGCAATGGGATTTTGCATGGGCTGCAAACGTCAGATGGGTGGTGACGTGGCGGCAACGTTATGGAGTGAACGTCTACTGGCGGCGACGTCGCTGCGGCGTACTTCAAAATAACGTGTCGCGTTTATTTGTTTATTTATTTTACAAGATTGTGCACATATTTAAAACAGATTAGAGTCTAACAATTCGTTAAAGTCTTCAATTTACCTAATTTTTAAATAACTTTTATTATATTATTTAATTATTTAACTGAAGCAACAGTCAGGCAGAGAAATAAACACCAACTAAAAGGGAACTGTTCATCATCTTCTTTTGGGTGCCATCCAATTTAGGCAGAGAGAACATTAGTAAACACGTGCTTATTAACCAGCCTGCCCCTACCCCAGCCAGCAACGCTCCAGCTCCTTTGACTGTCACTTGACAGTAGTAAGAGAATCGAAAATGAGCGAAAAAAGCAATTTCTGAAAAAGAAAGAGGGATAGATTGGTTGATACGTGTTTATAAAAAATGCTGGAGCAATACGTAATCAGTATTATTACTGTTGTTATAGTTGATAACTTATATTTACAATGTTATAAGTGTCTTACAAAGACAGAATTAAACAGTGTTTCATAAATATTAGCCCAGTTTTCCTTATTAACCTATACTGATATGTTAAGAAATTACCAACATCAGCCAACACTGATGTTATTGCCAATACATTAAATCTATCTGTTTGTTTGTGCTAAAAAACGTTACTGTTTGTTTATTTCTGGTGAGATATGACTGACATTTCTCAGCCGAAGCGCAGTTGTGAATTGATCACCTGATTTCTTCCGTCTCTTATGATTTTGTCAGTGTGACGATCGGAGTCATGAAAATGCCCGTTTTCCTCCATAGACTCAGTGTTTAGCAGATAAATGGTCACCGATGGTCACCGACTAAATGTTTTATACGTCACAAGTTAATTTTAAAGTTTGAAAAAAAAGTAGAGAACTCTTTTCAGTCCATTAGACCGAGGTGTGTCTGCAGTGTGACTGCAGGATTCTGCGTCGCGTTAAAAACAGAAAAAAATCACAAGAAGACAAAATAGACCATCACGGTGTGGATGCACAAAGTTCTAGCTTTGTGTGCTATAAAAAAGCCAGAATAAAATTGGCGTTTTTGGCACAAAATTGTTGTTTTTACAATCTACTAAAATCAAAAATAAGGATAATACAGACTGTGATTTTATACTTTAATTTAGAGCCTACCGTTTATCACTAAAAATAGTTGATTTTGGTGTGACTTACTCTTTCAAGGGAAAATTTTGCAGAATTTTTTTTACATACCATCTTAGATATTACTTTTGTTATTGCTGTAATTACTTTTAAAGCTATAGTGCGTAACGTCTGTCGCCCCCTAGCGGAATTTTGCGTTATTACAACAATGAAGCTGGCGCTTCCATATGACATATGCCCACCTGTCCCCCCCCCACCCCCCTTCCCCCAACCGCTATCCCTCTGCCGCTGTGATTTGTGATTCCACAACATTTTTATTCTGTTTGAATAAGGACAGCTGTTGAAAAAGATGGACTCTTCGGAAGAACTTCCAGATAAGTGTGTCTCGGCCGTCTCTTCGGCTTCTCCACCATGTCGCTTTCCCGTTCTGCCTGCACTCTGCCTCCTGCTACGAGACTCTCCGCTCGTCCTCCCCCTCCCTTCTTGTTGTGACGTAAAAGACGTAATTTTCTGCGGGCCAGCGCGGGAATGTCTCCGGTCGACACGCAAAGTAAAAATTATATATATTGAAAAATACCGTGAGATGTTTGAGGAGCCAATCGGCTTAATCTGCATTGTGTCATCTCCTCTAATAGTGGCTTGGCTGAAACGGACATTCACGGACATGTAAAAGTTATGCACTATAGCTATAATATAGTATAATACACGTAGTGTTAAGAGAGTTGAAAGTAAGAGAAATTGAACTTTCAACCTCATGCTCTGTAGAGAAACAGCAACCCGATGTCAGGATCTCTGCTGCTGGTGGGTGGTGTGTGTGACTAATTGTCTTGCAGGGCGTGGCAGCAGATCATCAGTGGAAGCAGGTGTGGATCGTTACCCAGCTCAGGAGAGCTGGGTACTTAAGCAGAGGAGGAACAAGAGACAGACGCCAGTTTGTTCCACTATCGACCGTGGTAACAGAGTGGCCAGTATTATCATTAGTGACAAGAGCGTTTCTAGCAGTGTTTTAACCTGCCTTCTCTTCCCTTGTGCCTAGCCCGCATCCTGGAGCGTCCCTCCGGATCACAGTGCCTCAGCGTGGTCATCAACCCGCCTATTGTGAGGACTGGCTTCACACACGGATGTCTCAAGAGCCCGGTTGCTGGAACACGCAACCCGCTCTCTCCCCTGGCTCCTTGTCTGTCTCTGGCTCCTCTGGATCCACACCTTCCCGGTCAGCGCGCTGCTGTCACCCCTGCTGGAACTACGCAGGCACGAACAGCACCCGGACCCGGATCTCACACAAATCCCTGGACAGTCTGGATCACCACCCCCGCGGCAGCATCTCTGGATCCCTCCTCACTGCAGGACGTGAAACCCGTCACCGTGAGTTAACGAGCACGATCCCCGCACACCGCAAGCTGGTTCCACAGACTGTCACTAACCTCTCTCTCTCTACAACCCAGGACCGTTCCTGTCCCGCACCAGTCCGTCCTGAGTTCATCACCCGAGCACAGTTTTGCAATTGTTGTATTCTTAGCACTGTAAATATTAAACACTGTTTAAACTGCAAAGCTGTTTCCTCGCTTGTGTGTGTCTGGAGTTTGGGTCACACTTGGAGCTCGAAAACAACCCATCTGGTAACAGAACCATGACACCCGAGGCCACAGAGATACAAGAGAGGTAAAGGCAAAATACATATCCACCAGTGGAGTAATTTAAACCTTTACCAAATGGTAAATAAATTAAACAGTTTAAAAGTTAGAAATGCCTAAATTCGTAACAAGAATCTCCTGTTTGTACTACATAAGATTTTGAATCGCTGAAATGGCACAAACGGTGTAGGAGGAGTTGACTGTCACGACTGTGGCAGCCATAGACATATCCAGGCGTTGCGGGAGGCAGCGTTATCCAGGCGTTTGGGGGAGGCGGCGTTATCCAGGCATTGAGGGGAGGCGGCGTTATCCAGGCATTGGTGAGCTTATCAAACGTACATGTTACACGACAGTCTCCTTAGGCAGGGAATCCGTGGCAGCTTACACGCCCCATAGCTTCCACGCCCCATAGGAAAGTGGCTTTCTTCAGAGGCCCACATGGATACGTAGACGGACGTCGGATTGGGGATGGCAGGTGAAAATTTTTATGACAGAAAACAATTTAACTGATATATGGAGATGTCTGCATCCAGGTGTAACTGATCATTGTTTCATAGATTTAGCTTTAGGGCCCACAATGAAAGAAATTAGAAATAAAGGTTATTGGAAATTGAATGAAAAAATGACTACAAAATGAAGACTATTGTGATCAAATTAGAGAACTGGTACAATAATACGAAAGTAATGATTTGTTCCAAAATAATATATGTAGATGTGAATTTATTAAATTTAAGATCAGACAATTTTCTATCCAGTTTAGCAAAAAACTCAGCAGGGAAAATAAGGAATATGAAAACTACTTATTCCGAGACATAAATATGTGTTGTAGTAAAGCGGAACTAAACTCTCAGGAGAAGAATAAATTAATGGAGTTACAAATTAAACTAGAAAAGTTCCTGAAGAAACTTTGAGAGGGATTGCCACTCTGTGCGGGACTCTCAAACCCTCAGCCAATCAGAAAGCTGCATTCATTCATCAGCTGACAGGTGCTGCAAATGAGATGACAAGGCTAAAAGATTCAAACTAATATGGGAGTGTATGCAGGAAACGTAAGGATTTCAGATGTAATCCCAAAGGGTTACAATAGTGATATAATTTTTTAATGGATTTCGTTTCTACGGTAACCCAAAATTTGAGGTACACATGATGGTTCAGTTCACCTGGTAAACCCGATCACATTGATGTATGACATGTGCACCCACATCCCATAGTGTCTGCTGAGAGCTGACCGGGTACGTTGATGGCGAATGGCATTGCTATGGCAATACGGTAAAAGATATATGTCAAAGTTGCTTCAATATGTTATAGACCAAGATCTACTGAGCACATAAAAGTTGGAATGACATCTGTAGGTCAAAGCATATCCGTACAGTAAGCGATCAAAAAGTGTGAATTTTAGTCAGTTACTCTTTACATGATGGTTCACTTCGAATGGTCAAGCCAATTGCTTTAATATACTGTATGACATGAGGTCACAAATCCTATTGTGGGCCCCATAGGCTCATCGGGTGTGTTTGAGGGCGAATGGCGTCGCCATGGTAACAGATATGTAAAAAAGTCCTCATGTATGTTGTAGACCAATGTCTAGTGACCACAAATAAGGTGGCAACAATGTCTGTAGGTCAAAGCATGTTTGCACAATTTGCTCTGAAAAATCGTCCATTTTAGGTATAATATAGGCCATTTTAACATATAGGATTTGAATGGAGGCGTGGTTTTTGGTGGATCCTGTTGCCATGGTAACCCAAAAATGCTTCAGAACCACGATAGAGCATGTCTGGTCATCAACCCGGTCAGTTTGATGTGTCATACATGGGGTTATGTCTGACAGATGGGGCTGTAGGGCAATTTGGGTGGTGTTTTTGGCAAGCTGCGTTGCCATGGTAACCCAAATTTTCATCAAAACCCCATAGTTCCCTTCTCCTTTCCAAACCGATCAATTTGATGTATTACACGTCATCACAGGTGGTTCTGTCTGTCCTGTGTGTAAAATGGGTGCTCCTCACGGCGTTTGGCGTCACCACGGCCACGCGGTCTGAGTTTTGTACGAGATCTTTAAATCTAAAGTAGAACCATCCCTTGAGACCAGAAATGAGGTGGAACGGTGTCCGTAGGAGAAAGTATGTTAAAAAGTAATTCCACACTTCCCGTTAACGAGCCGGTCAATTTGATGTATGAACCGCCTGGATCCGTCGCTCCGTTCGGGCCGCATTAATGTCTACGGAAGAATAATAAATAAATCTATAAATAAATCTAGTCAGAGACCCGTTTAGAGGTGTAGAATAATAGGTTTGCCATTTGTTTGCATAGGACTCCATTCATTATGGCAATCCCTAACTAGAAAAGTTCCTGAAAAAACTTTGAGAGGGATTGCCACTCTGTGCTGGACTCTCAAACCCTCAGCCAATCAGACAGCTGCATTCATTCCACAGCTGACAGGTGCTGCAAATCTGATGACAAGGCAGAAAGATTCAGATTAATTGGGGAGTGTATTCGGTAAACATAATTCTTTCAGATGTAATCCCATAGGGTTACAATAGGGGTATGGTTTTTAATGAATTCCATTGCTATGGTAACCCAAAATTTAACACACGCATGATGGTTCAGTTCCCCCGGTAGACCCGATCACTTTGATGTATCAGATGTTAACCCACATCCCATAGTGTCTGCTGTGAGCTGACCGGGTGTGTTGATGACGAATGGCGTTGCTATGGCAATACGGTAAAAGATATGTCAAAGTTGATTCAATATGTTATAGACCAATGTCTACTGAGCACATTAAAGTTGGAATGACAGCTGTAGGTCAAAGCATGTCCGCACAGTAAGCGATCAAAAAGTGTGAATTTGACTCAATGCTGTTGCCATGGTAACCCAAAATTTACTGTTTATATGATGGTTCACCTCTAATGATCATGCCAATTGCTTTGATATATGACATGAGGTAACAAATCCTATTGTGGGCCCCATAGGCTCACCACGTGTGTTTGATGGCGAATGGCGTTGCCATGGCAACACATATGTGAAAGATCCTCTTGTATGTTATAGACCAATGTCAAGTGACCACAGATAAGGTGGAACAATGTCTGTAGGTCAGCGTGTATTTGCACAATAATCTCTCAAAAAGCGTCCATTTTAAGCATAATATGGGCCCTTTTAACATAGGATTTGAATACGGGGCATGGTTTTTGGTGGATCCTGTTGCCATGGTAACCCAAAATGCTTCAGAACCATGATAGAGCATCGCTGGTCATCAACCCTGTCAGTTTGATGTGTCATTTGTGGGGTTATGTCTGACAGATGGGGCTGTAGGGCAGTTCGGGTGGTGTTTTTGGCGAGCTGCGTTGCCATGGTAACCCCAAAATTCATTTAAACCCCATGGTTCACTTCTCCTTCCCTAACCGATCAATTTGACGTATCACACGTCATCAGAGGTGGTTCTGTCTGCCCTATGTGTAAAACGGGCTATTCTGATGGCGTTTGACGTCACCACGGCCATGCGGTCTGAGTTTTGTACGAGATCTTTAAATCTAAAGTAGAACCATCCCTTGAGACCAGAAATGAGGTGGAACGGTGTCCGTAGGAGAAAGTATGTTGTGGCAGTAAGCTCTCGAAAAAGGCCACGTTTTTGGCGTGAATGAGTCTCTTGAAGCAGGATGCAATGACTTTTAAAACTTTTACAGTGCAAAAAAATGGCTTTTCTTTTCAAATTGTCTTTCAGACCCCTCGTATTCAACGAAATAACATTTAAGTTGGCTTTCAGAACATTAATTTGCTGGATAACCCCGTAGCAATAAAGAAAAGACAGAAAAGAAAAAAAAGCTAGTTTATAAAGTGTCTTAAAGTAGCTGAAAAATAAAGTGTTTGTTCCCTCATAGTAGGATTTTCCCACATACAGCATTTGTGAGGATAAATACCTAGGCTGCAATGCGACGACCATCTATGCATCCATAAGGCCCACGGAAATAGGCCCTTTAATCCTCTTGATTTGCTTGTTTAATGCGCGGCCACAGTGCCTCTCTCGCCTTCATGGCCTCTTTTGTGAGATCCTCCGCAAACTTGATTCCCGCGTTTTTGCAGACGTTTGAATCCTTGGTCATCTTCCAGAAAGCATCTCTGCATATCCGTCTTGTAAATTGGACAACGATGGGTCTCACTCTTCCATCTTCCTTTCGCCCCAGTCGGTGCACAGTAGCCACAATTTCATCCATTTTATCAGCCCAATGTGGGACGATTTTCTTACAGAGCTCAATGACTTCATACCTGGTGTTTTTCTTTATTGTGTCTTTCTTGCCTTAGATTCTGAGAATCCATCTCCATTTGTAATTTGTAAGACGCATCAACAGCCTCATTTCTGATTAATTAGGTTGGAGAAGATCGTGTGTATCAGTGACTCTTTCTGTGGTGTGAAAATCTTTGTTTCACACACACACTCACATTCCTAAGAGCAACAAAGGACCCAGGATCTCCACTTTTGTGAATGGTTTCTGTCACTTTTGACACCTTTACGACTGGACTCCAAGCTCAGTCAAACTCCCCACTGTAAAAGAAGTCTCCAATTCGAATCTGGTCTGAGAGCCTGTTTGAAGCTCACACACCCTGCCAAGATAATTTAGGATAAGTGCTGATGTTGTTTAGACCAACCTCCCCTGGACATCTGCTGATGAGAAAGTATAAACATTTCTATGTTTATCCATTAAAGTGTCAGGAAACCAGAGCTCGGAGTCCACCATTTCCTACCTTCCTATCAAAGGATAAATCTTTTTGTGTTTTGATAATGCTGGAGTACTGGATACTTCGAGTTCAAAGTATTCTGCTTTGCTTGAGCAGAGATATTGAAGTCAGTCGGAACGTCTCCACTAAGGACCAGAGTCCCCCCCCCCCCTTCCTAACACAGATGTCACTTCAAAGGGAACCGAATAGCCACGATGATTGAATCAAGAAGCCCCCTTTGAGCACCTCAGAGACTTCAGCACACAGAAACTATTTAATGTGATCACACTTTAATACAATCAAACCTTTCTTTACAAGGACGGTATAAACCATTATCTTTGCTCTGAAGTAATGTTCACCCAGTTTAACTAAGTGATATTGTGTTGTAAAATGATTTGTTGTGTGTTTGAAAACTATATTCAGTGAAATTCTGATAATAAGCAAGTAAATTCCAGATTTATGTAACTGTTAATCTGATCAATGACTGTTAACCAAAAGTCCTCTCCACAAGAAATAGCTATAAAACACTTGGTTTTAAGAAAAGTATTTCTACACGAATTAATGATACATTGCTTAGTGAATAAAATGAAATATGTTAAGTTACTCTCTTCAGTAAGTTGCTATAAAGAGCAATGTAATCTAAAATGATCTAAACAATGCCTTGTTTAACCATGTTACAGGTTTCATTATGTTATGTTGAATTAACCTGCAAATCCCTTCTTTATTACTCAGGAATAAATACTGATATGTGTAAAAGTAACATTATCTTATTAGAACAAGGAAACGCTGTTTGTTAATTCTTGTTAAAAGATAAAATTGATGGTAGTTGTAGTTTTCAAAAAGAGTGGATGAGTAAGCTTTTTTTTAATAAAGTTTAAGTAATCTGTAACCGATACCAGATTTAAAGTCCTAAAATTTAAATTCCCAAGGCAGATTCACCATTGGCTGAAACCATTGGAGCAGCCCTCCCAGAGGCTGGCTTTACAGCTGTATAAAATTTACTCCCACTTCGGCCTACTACTCTTCTCCTCTTCTACACTCTCTACACCTCCTCTCTCTCTTAGACTTTCGTCACCTTCATCTTGGTTTTTGCTTAATTTTTCTTTAAGCCTACTCGGCTCTTGTTTTACTTGTACTAAGTTAAATTCTTAGCTCGTTTTATCATTTTTACCTCGTTTTTCGAGTTTAAATCTTTTTTGATTTTATCTTAACAAACTCCTCGTTTGTTTGAAACTTAAGTGTTCGTTTTAACGCACAATTTTTTTTATCTTCAGAGTTCATTTTTCTTTAAGTTCGGCGCACGTTCAAACACGCAAAAGTATTTTATTTGAATAGCTTAATTCCACAAAACCAGACTTTCACGTCACCAGCTGAGAGAAAAGACTACAAATCCCAGAACTACTTCCGTGGGCCTTCCAGCACGAGACAAGAACCACCACACACCGGCACGGGACAGCTGTTCTTCTACCTGGGCAAAGTTCCGACACTCGGAGAAGAGCTACTTCGAGTCGACGGACCTCTCTGGGAACCACGGAGCAAAACTCTCCACCCGTTGCTGCAAAAGAGTAAGAGATCGATTTCATTTAATCCATGACAACGGTTTCTAAACTTTGTGATGGTATGTCTCAGAAGCCTGGAAATCTCGATCCCACTCTTTTCTCTCACCCCAAAAGTACAATTATTCTTAAGTTTAAAATTCTCTCCCTTGGTAAAAGAGTATTTACCGTTTCCTCACCTACTCTTAATAGTTGTTTAAGATTCTTGAACGTTAGAAATCTACTTATTCTAAAAACATACTAAGTCTGATGCCATTTCCTGTTCGTAGCTTCATACATCGTTGATTTCATTTAATGTTTTAGTTTGTTTATTTGTTTGTTTGTTTATTGGTCTGTCTTACTTGTTGTTCAATAAATATTCACCTTAATTTTAATTGGCCGATTCAGTGAGTTTTTATGTGTGATTTGAGTCACTATCTGGACGGACATGTGACTTCATATTATGAGATTGAAATAATTTAATTAAATATTCTAATATTCAATTCCTTCGCAAGAAGGTGGTGCCCCGAATAACACGTATTAAAGAGGCAAACATTCATAATACGTGTTCCCCTACAAATTATTGTGCTCTGTGCATTTCTCCTGCAACACCGTAACTTCTGCGTGCAGACGGTTTACTTCACCCTCCAAAAAAGTGACTTCAGCTTTGCAATCCTTAATCTCAGCTGCGTTGAATTCGATCGTCTTGGATAGGCTAGCCAGCATTGCACAATTCTGAGTCAGTTTGGAATTAAACTCCTCCATGCGGTCCTCTTGCGATATTATTCTGATTATTTGTTTGTCTGTGTTTTATAATCCTACTGGGGATGACCATAAAGTGTATGCAAGAAACAATAAAAATTATCCATACATTCATATTTAAATCTGGAGTCCTGTATAGTCTTTTTAATGACATTTTTTCAATTTCTGTATAAATTGTTTCAAGTCAAGTTTATTATAAAGCACATTTAAAAACAACCAAGGCTGACCAAAGTGCTGTACAGTGACAAGAAAAACAGTAAAACAACATAAACAGAATAAAAGCTCTAAAATACATAAAACGCCTCACTAATAAAAAAAATAGTCAAATTAAAGCAGAACTAAGTAAGTTTTTTCACCTCAATAAATGTTTTCTAGAGTCCCTGTGGGGGTAAACAAGGACTTGGCGGGGTGATTCGTGGGTCCCTCCCCTCCCTCCGGGGTCTGTGTCCTGAAAGCAGCACTTGCAACTTTTAGTGGATCGGACCCGACTAATCTCGCGAGAACAAACCTGCTTTACGGCACTCACACTCACGTACATAAATACAAGCATGAAGCCCTTGCCGTTGTTAGCAACGCCACCCTTAGGAGCGCAAAGATGACGATAATACTCACCTGTCGAGACATTTTCTTGGTTTTGTTTTTCTTTCTTCTTGCAAAAGCGTTCTCTGCGCGTTGTTGTTGGGGGGGCGGCGGCGGGGTGGAGGGGGGGGGGGTCTGCGGCGGCGGCGGGGGAACGTTACGACAGTGAGCTTTCACAGGGGACCAGTAGGGGGAGAGCGAGAGCAAAACTTACTTAGCTTTGTTTGTAATTGGCTTTAAACCTTGTTAAAAGCCAATGAGAAGAGGAGGGGTTTTAAGAGCAGATTTAAAAGTTCCTGAGCTTGTGGAGAATCTGATGTGAGGGGGTAAACTGTTCCAAAGTCTGGGTACAGCTACAGCAAAAGCCCTCTCTCCTTTAGTTTTTAATCTGCACCTAGGAACTTCTAAAATCATCAGGTCTGCTGACCTCAAAGATCTCCTAAACGTTTGGCTCCGCTCACGTTGCGCCCCCGCCCCGATCTGCGTACTGCGTCAGGGGTATGGGGAGCCACAGTCACGCCCTTCTACTTCCGGTCCATGGGTCCCCTGGACGAAAAAATAATGAATGAAAGTTAGTGGAGCAATAAAAGTTATTTTCTGATCCAGTTTGAAATGCACCATGGCTCAAACATATGATGTCCGGGAGTTGTAAAGACAAGTTTTGATGCCGAGAAAGCGATCATTTTCGACACGTGACAAAAGTTATTTTATATTCTGTGTGAAGACACGTAGTAGACTACAACCACTTCTCTCTTAAAATTGACATCACCATACCGCTCAGAAGGAGAAGAAGAATCAGAAGAGGAACAATGGCAGTGAGTTTAGCGAGCTTCACCTCCTTCTATCAGGATGAAGGAAGCATTAAATGACTAGTTTTGTGGTGACATCCAGGTACAAAACACACCAGCATTGTCGCGTAAAAAGAGGGAAAAGGCAGTGGTGAGACTCGGGAGATTCTGCCGTGATATGTGCGACTTTCCAGTTGTAGTCATTTTAATTACGAAATTTTAAAAATAAATAAATCCACTTGACAGACCCGGTCAAAACGTACATCATTATTTATCATTTAAATTGCGGTACAGCATGTGTGATTCAGGGTGTAAGACAAAGCGGACCAGAAAATAACTTTTATCGCTTCATTGACTTCCATTCATTATTTTTTCTTTCAGGGGACCCATGGGCCGACCGGAAGGGGAGGAGACTGTGGCTCCCCATGTGGCCTTCAGGTGGCGGCAAGCATAGACATATGTAAAAACGCTAGATGCCTCATGGGAGCGTTTTTTTTTAAATTATTAACAGAGCTAACAACATTACAATGTAAAAAGTGTAATAGAATCGGAATCAGATTTATTTGACCAAGTATTTTACACACAGTTAGGCTCACTTTTCACTTGTACAGGCAGACATATATAGAGATAATAGACATTGTATGAGATGGTGCATTAGCAGCATTTTACCACCGTGAAAAGTCTAGTTGGCGTTTTGAGGTCAGGTGGTACAGAGCAGGTATATAATATTTCTTAATGATGGAACGGGTTATTTCTTTGTTAGGGGAGCTAAACATGTTTGTTTAACATGGTGATGGCCTGTGGGAAAAAACAAGATTTTGTGTATAGTGGTTTTGGCGCACAGAGATCTGTAGTGCCGACCTTAGGGGAGGGGAGAGAAGAGGTGAGATCCTGGGTGAGAGGGGTCCCTATTGATGCTGCCTGCTCTTTTCCTGACTATGGAGGAGTACACATCCTGGATGAAGGGCAGATTAGCACGAATGATTCTCTTTGCAGACCTTATAGTTCTCTGCAGTCTGTTTCTGTCTAGTTTGGTTTGCGGAAACCAGACTGTGAAGGAGTGGCACAGGACAGACTCACGCCATGGCTCTGTAAAAGTTCACCAGTACCTCCTGTGGCAGGTTGAACTTCTTTAGCTGCCGCAAAAGAAGTGCAGCCTCTGCTGAGCCTTTTTAGATACTGATGCTATGTTGGCCATCCATTTCAGGTCCTGGGAGACGGTGGTCCCCAGAAACCTGTCCACCATAATTACAGGTGTGTTGTGTATGGTAATGGAGGGCAGAGGTGGAGGGATCTTCCTGAAGTCTACTGTTACAGTGGCTTGCAAAAGTATTTGGCCCCCTTGAACTTTTCCACATTTTGTCACATTACGGCCACAAACAAGAATCAATTTTATTGGAATTCCATGTGAAAGACCAATACAAAGTGGTGTACAGTGAAGTGAAATGAAAATCATACATGATTCCAAAAATTTTTTTACAAATAAATAGCTGAAAAGTGGCATGTGGCATATTTATAGAAGGGACATGCCAGGCTTTTTACATTGGCCAATGTGGCCAAAGTTGGTTCCCATTTTGAAAAAGGCAGGGAACAATGATTTGGTAGATTCAGTAAAATCACTAACACGTAACACGTTTAACTCATTCAGAGCTATTGATGTCTGTAGAAGACAAACTGAATCCAAATGCTCAGTGCTATTGCATATTGACGTCTCTGCAGCTTTTATTGGCTTAAATCCCACAAAGCATTCTGGGGCAGCTGCTCACTGAATATGAACACGTTACATGCTGTACTTTGTCCTATGATCCAGGAGGGGGCAGTGGTGCACTTCTCTGGGTGAGATCTTCATTTCTTTCCTTGTTATAAAGCCATGTGGAGCGGGGGAAGAGCCAGGCAGTCAGAATGAGACAGACGATCAATGCGGAAGGGAGATTCAGAGTCTGTGAAGCTGCTGGGAAGCAATCTCATTGTTCAGAGTTATTACAAACTAGTATAGAATTTATGGAATTGAGAAGGTGGTGGAGTTGATTACATGAATAAAATCCCTTCAGCACGACAGACAGATCTACTGGGACTGAGTATTGAGTCGAAGGTGGTGCGGTTTTCGATCAAGCTTGTCATTTCGGGCTTGTGATGTCTTCAGCTCAACGTCACGGTTCTTCTGGCAATTCTAGTGAACCTGAGGAGGATTCATCCGACCAGTATCTCCCGTTAAAATTTTCTGCAGACAGCAGGGACCAAAATAAAGAATGATTCATTGCAGAAAACACACAGAAAGGGTTGATAGACAAACCAATGGCCGGAGGGGAGGGTGGGGGGGTTGACAAAATGACTAAATCACGCACTCACGTGTGCACATGCGCGCACACACGTACACACATACACAGAGTATTCTGAATCATAAATCTGTAGTTTTTTTCTTATACATACATAAAATAAACTATCTACTACTACTTTCATAGTAGTAAAACATAGTTCAGATGTTGCATGAATCATTGAAACATGAAATAATTACATCAAAGTCACTGATCTGCTTGAAAAACCTCATTACACAAAAAGCTCTTTATCTCCATCTCTGTATTTTGATGAAAGTTGCTCTTTTGTACTGCCGATTACTAAATAACAGAAAAAAGTAGAAACAATTTTTTTTGCTGTAAAACACGCTAATCGGTTAAACGTGTATTAATAAATAAGTATTAGTTAAAAGCTTGATTAAAAAGGTAGGTCTTGAGCCTGCTCTTAAAAACATGAACGTTCTCTGCGGCCCTGAGGTCCTCCGGCAGCCTGTTCCAGAGGTGAGGGCCACAATAGTGGAAGGAGGCCTCACCATGAGTCTGTGTCCTGACCTTAGGGATGATAAAGAGATGGCTGCCAGAGGAACGCAGAGACCGCGAGGGTTCATATGGTAAAAGCATGTCTGAAAGATAAAAATCATTAAAAGAACCTTAACATTGGTCCTAAAACATACGGGAAGCCAATGCAGTGATTCTAAGACCAGTGTAATGTGCTCCCGCCTCCTGGTCTTCATCAGGATGCAAGCTGCTGAATTTTGTAGTAGCTGTAAACTTGAGATAGTCTTTTTGGGAAGACCAGAAAGCAGGGCGTTACAGTAATCAATTCTGCTGGTGATAAAAGCATGCACTAGCGTCTCCGCATTGGCCCGAGAGAGAATGGGGCGGACTCTGGCGATGATAAAAACCTATTTGGTGATATTTTTTATGTGGGGAATAAAAGTCAGCTCAGAGTCAAAAATCACGCCCAGGTTCTTCACTTGAAAAGATGGATTAAAAGACAGCGATTGTAATTTCAGTAAAAGTTTCTCTCTCGGAGGCTCAGGACCGATAAATAAAACCTCAGTTTTGTCCTGGTTGAGCTGGAGAAAGTTTTCTGCCATCCAGGATTTGATGTCTAAAATGCAGTTAAAAAGTACATCCATTGGTTGTATGTCATCAGGAGACATGGAGATGTACAACTGTGCATCATCAGCATAACTGTGAAAGTTAACTCCATGTCTTCTGATGACACTGCCAAGAGGGAGCATATACAGATTAAAAAGCACTGGGCCTAAAACTGAACCCTGGGGCACATCACACGTGATCTTATGGACCTTAGAAGAACAGGTATCTAAACTTACCATAAAAGTCCTGTCTGTGAGATAGGAAGTAAACCAATTATGAACAGCACCAGAGAGGCCAATCTGTTTTAAATGAGTTAAAAGAATAATGTGGTCCACTGTATCAAAGGCAGCCCTTAGATCCAGTAGAACCAACACTGTCGCCTTTTTAACATAATAGTTTAATCTAAAGTCATTTAAAATCTTTAAAGGAGTTGTCTCTGTGCTGTGGTTTTACCCTGAAACCAGACTGAAATTTCTCTAGGACATTATGTGTCAGGTTCAGTGTTCTGTGTGCTGTGTTTTTTCTGTGTCGGGTGAGTCATCTGCTTTCAGTGAAGAGCGGCGCTGGAGCGTGAGGTAGATTGACTACACCTGGCGGCGATCAGCGCTGATGAGGAGCAGGGTGCTATTTAAGCCAGAGGCAGACCTTCATTCAGCGCCTGGTTGTTGACCTTAGTGGTAGCTCCCGTGTGCCGTCCTAGAGATTTATTCCTAGTGATTCCGAGAAACATTTTTTGTGATTTTGAGAAACGTTTTTTCCTTGTATGCAATTAGCCCTGTTCTTCCCAGGACTTTGTCACCCTGCTCCTTGTGATCCCGAGAATCCTTCCGTGTCCAGCGTCTGATCTCCCTGAGCCTTGTCTGCCTCCCTCCAGCGTTCTCACCCGACCTGGACTCACCACCTCCCTGCACAGCACCGCACTGGACCTGCCCTCCCTCCGAGATTAACAAGCATCAGATCTCCCGTGAGTTATCCATCACCTCTCCCTGCAATATCTCCAGTTCATTTCTCCTGGCTCCAGCACTAACTCTCCTCTCCCCTTGCAGTCCCGAGATCCTCCCTGACGCACCTGATCACCGAGCACATTTCACCACTGTATATACAGTGGGGCAAAAAAGTATTTAGTCAGCCACCAATTGTGTAAGTTCTCCCACTTAAAAAGATCAGAGAGGCCTGTAATTTTCATCATAGGTATACCTCAACTATGAGAGACAAAATGAGGAAAAAAAATCCAGAAAATCACATTGTCTGATTTTTAAAGAATTTATTTGCAAATTATGGTGGAAAATAAGTATTTGGTCAATAACAAAAGTTAATCTCAATACTTTGTTATATAGCCTTTGTTGGCAATGACAGAGGTCAAACGTTTTCTGTAAGTCTTCACAAGGTTTTCACACACTGTTGCTGGTATTTTGGCCCATTCCTCCATGCAGATCTCCTCTAGAGCAGTGATGTTTTGGGGCTGACGCTGGGCAACACGGACTTTCAACTCCCTCCAGAGATTTTCTATGGGGTTGAGATCTGGAGACTGGCTAGGCCACTCCAGGACCTTGAAATGCTTCTTACGAAGCCACTCCTTCGTTGCCCGGGCGGTGTGTTTGGGATCATTGTCATGCTGAAAGACCCAGCCACGTCTCATTTTCAATGCCCTTGCTGATGGAAGGAGGTTTTCACTCAAAATCTTACGATACATGGCCCCATTCATTCTTTCCTTTACACGGATCAGTCGTCCTGGTCCCCTTGCAGAAAAACAGCCCCAAAGCATGATGTTTCCACCCCCATGCTTTACAGTAGGTATGGTGTTCTTTGGATCCAACTCAGCATTCTTTCCCCTCCAAACACGACAAGTTGAGTTTCTACCAAAAAGTTCTATTTTCGTTTCATCTGACCATATGATGTTCTCCCAATCCTCTTCTGGATCATCCAAATGCTCTCTAGCAAACCGCAGACGGGCCTGGACGTGTCCTGGCTTCAGCAGGGGGACACGTCTGGCACTGCAGGATTTGAGTCCCTGGCGGCGTAGTGTGTTACTGATGGTAGCCTTTGTTACTTTGGTCCCAGCTCTCTGCAGGTCATTCACTAGGTCCCTCCGTGTGGTTCTGGGATTTTTGCTCACCGTTCTTGTGATCATTTTGACCCCACGGGGTGAGATCTTGCGTGGAGCCCCAGATCGAGGGAGATTATCAGTGGTCTTGTATGTCTTCCATTTTCTAATAATTGCTCCCACAGTTGATTTCTTCACACCAAGCTGCTTACCTATTGCAGATTCAGTCTTCCCAGCCTGGTGAAGGTCTACAATTTTGTTTCTGGTGTCCTTTGACAGCTCTTTGGTCTTGGCCATAGTGGAGTTTGGAGCGTGACTGTTTGAGGTTGTGGACAGGTGTCTTTTATACTGATAACGAGTTCACACAGGTGCCATTAATACAGGTAACGAGTGGAGGACCGAGGAGCCTCTTAAAGAAGTTACAGGTCTGTGAAAGCCAGAAATCTTACTTGTTTGTAGGTGACCAAATACTTATTTTCCACCATAATTTGCAAATAAATTCTTTAAAAATCAGACAATGTGATTTTCTGGATTTTTTTTCCTCATTTTGTCTCTCATAGTTGAGGTATACCTATGATGAAAATTACAGGCCTCTCTGATCTTTTTAAGTGGGAGAACTTACACAATTGGTGGCTGACTAAATACTTTTTTGCCCCACTGTATAATATTTGGTAAATAAACCTGTTCACTTTTGCACCAAAGCTGCTGTCTGAGTCTGAGTCCAGCATGTGGGTCAGCAAGATCTCAGAGCCCGTGACATTATGAGCATTAATAAAATCATTAAGTTGAATAAAAACAAGTTTTTCTAAAACTTTACTTAACAATGGTAAGTTAGAGACCGGTCGGTAGTTGTTTAAATCATTAAAATCTAAATTGCTCTTCTTCAGCAGGGGTCTCACAACCGTGCTTTAAAGGCGGCAGGAAAAACCCCCGTCTGAAGGGAGCAATTCATAAAGTTTAAAATCTCATCTTTAAAAGAACCATAAAATTGTTTAAAAAAACAGGTGGAAATTGGGTCCAAAGTGCTTGTGGTGGGTCTCACTGAGGAGAAAACTTTATCAAGGGTCCCAGCTTCTACCAGGACAAAACTGTCCAGTGTTTCATCTGGTAAAGTCAGACACTCAGATTTGTCTAAAACCATGTTAGTTTGAGAGGATAAAATATTGCATCTAATGGTGTCCACCTTTCCTCGGAAGTGGCCTGCAAACTCTTCACACAGAGTGTTTGAGAGGGTTTTCTGAAAAGTGTTAGAGGTCTGATTTAGAATATTGTCAATGGTGGAAAACAGAATTTTGGGGTTATTTTTATGTTCTGAGATGATTCTGGAAAAGTATGCATTTCTGGAATTTCTTAAAGCGTTATTGTATAATTTGAGATGTTCTACGTATATCTGATGATTTATTGTAGTTTTATTTTTCCTTTATTTCCTTTCTGCTGCCCTGCAGCTCCTCTTTAATTTTTTAATAGCTTCATTTCTCCATGGTATAGTGTGTTTTGAATGTACAACTTTAAGTGGAGCCAGCAGGTCGAGAGCAGATTGAAGCCTACTGTTAAAATCATTCACGACAAAATCACAGGGGGCAGGTAAAGGTGTAGGAGGAAACTTTTTAAAAACTTCAAAAAAACCTGCAGCCACTTCAGGGGTTAGATGACGCTTCCTGACAGTTCTCACAAAGGTTTCTAATTGGATAAAACTGGTGATTTTGAAAAACACACAGTAGTGGTCAGAGACAGCCAAGTCAACAACAGAGGACACACTGGAGGACAGGCCATACGTGATGACCAAGTCCAGAGTGTGCCCCATGTTGTGAGTAGGCTGCATGACATGTTGGCTAAAATCCATATAATTCAAAATATTCAAAAAATCTGTTGATAAAGGATCTAAAAGGTTATCTACAGTGTATATATATATATATATATACAGTGGGGCAAAAAAGTATTTAGTCAGCCACCAATTGTGTAAGTTCTCCCACTTAAAAAGATCAGAGAGGCCTGTAATTTTCATCATAGGTATACCTCAACTATGAGAGACAAAATGAGGAAAAAAAATCCAGAAAATCACATTGTCTGATTTTTAAAGAATTTATTTGCAAATTATGGTGGAAAATAAGTATTTGGTCA
>SSNP01000422.1:67387-89883 GCA_006937955.1 Pachypanchax playfairii | reverse complement strand
TTTAGAAATTCTAGGAACTACAAGCAGACCTGCAGTCTGAGTGTGAAGTGCTCTGTTAGGAGCATATGGAACAATAAGATCTTTTATATAAGCTGGAGCTTGGTCGTTAAAGGCCTTATACGTCAAAAGTAAAACCTTAAACTTTATTCTAGACCTTACAGGGAGCCAATGAAGTGATGCTAAAACAGGAGAAATAGGTTCTCTCCTTCTAACTCTCATCAGAACTCTGTCAGCAGTATTTTGGATCAGCTGGAGGCCTTTAACAGCACTATTAGAACACCCTGATAATAATGAATTACAGTCATCAAGTCTAGAAGTAATAAATGCATGAACTAAAGTTTCTGCATCTCTTTGATTCAAAATGCGCCTAATTTTAGCAACATTACGCAGGTGGAAGTAGGCCGTCCTGGTAACATGTTTTATATGAGAACTAAAGGACATGTCCTGGTCAAAGACAACACCCAGGTTATTTACCTTCTTGTTGGAGGCCAAATTAATGCCATCCAACGTTGATGACTGACTACACAACTTGTTCCTAAGATTCTCAGGCCCAAAAGTCACAACCTCTGTCTTGTCTGAATTTAAAAGCAGAAAATTAAGCGTCATCCAACGTTTTACATCATTAAGATAAGCTTGTAATCTCTGCAGCTGGTTGGTCTCATCAGGCTTCATTGATAGATATAACTGAGTATCATCAGCATAAAAATGGAATTTTATACCATGTTGTCTAATAATTTTACCAAGCGGTAACATATACAGTGGGGCAAAAAAGTATTTAGTCAGCCACCAATTGTGTAAGTTCTCCCACTTAAAAAGATCAGAGAGGCCTGTAATTTTCATCATAGGTATACCTCAACTATGAGAGACAAAATGAGGAAAAAAAATCCAGAAAATCACATTGTCTGATTTTTAAAGAATTTATTTGCAAATTATGGTGGAAAATAAGTATTTGGTCACCTACAAACAAGTAAGATTTCTGGCTTTCACAGACCTGTAACTTCTTTAAGAGGCTCCTCGGTCCTCCACTCGTTACCTGTATTAATGGCACCTGTGTGAACTCGTTATCAGTATAAAAGACACCTGTCCACAACCTCAAACAGTCACGCTCCAAACTCCACTATGGCCAAGACCAAAGAGCTGTCAAAGGACACCAGAAACAAAATTGTAGACCTTCACCAGGCTGGGAAGACTGAATCTGCAATAGGTAAGCAGCTTGGTGTGAAGAAATCAACTGTGGGAGCAATTATTAGAAAATGGAAGACATACAAGACCACTGATAATCTCCCTCGATCTGGGGCTCCACGCAAGATCTCACCCCGTGGGGTCAAAATGATCACAAGAACGGTGAGCAAAAATCCCAGAACCACACGGAGGGACCTAGTGAATGACCTGCAGAGAGCTGGGACCAAAGTAACAAAGGCTACCATCAGTAACACACTACGCCGCCAGGGACTCAAATCCTGCAGTGCCAGACGTGTCCCCCTGCTGAAGCCAGGACACGTCCAGGCCCGTCTGCGGTTTGCTAGAGAGCATTTGGATGATCCAGAAGAGGATTGGGAGAACATCATATGGTCAGATGAAACCAAAATAGAACTTTTTGGTAGAAACTCAACTTGTCGTGTTTGGAGGGGAAAGAATGCTGAGTTGGATCCAAAGAACACCATACCTACTGTAAAGCATGGGGGTGGAAACATCATGCTTTGGGGCTGTTTTTCTGCAAGGGGACCAGGACGACTGATCCGAGTAAAGGAAAGAATGAATGGGGCCATGTATCGTAAGATTTTGAGTGAAAACCTCCTTCCATCAGCAAGGGCATTGAAAATGAGACGTGGCTGGGTCTTTCAGCATGACAATGATCCCAAACACACCGCCCGGGCAACGAAGGAGTGGCTTCGTAAGAAGCATTTCAAGGTCCTGGAGTGGCCTAGCCAGTCTCCAGATCTCAACCCCATAGAAAATCTCTGGAGGGAGTTGAAAGTCCGTGTTGCCCAGCGTCAGCCCCAAAACATCACTGCTCTAGAGGAGATCTGCATGGAGGAATGGGCCAAAATACCAGCAACAGTGTGTGAAAACCTTGTGAAGACTTACAGAAAACGTTTGACCTCTGTCATTGCCAAAAAAGGCTATATAACAAAGTATTGAGATTAACTTTTGTTATTGACCAAATACTTATTTTCCACCATAATTTGCAAATAAATTCTTTAAAAATCAGACAATGTGATTTTCTGGATTTTTTTTCCTCATTTTGTCTCTCATAGTTGAGGTATACCTATGATGAAAATTACAGGCCTCTCTGATCTTTTTAAGTGGGAGAACTTACACAATTGGTGGCTGACTAAATACTTTTTTGCCCCACTGTATATGTTACCGCTTGGTAAAATTATTAGACAACATGGTATAAAATTCCATTTTTATGCTGATGATACTCAGTTATATCTATCAATGAAGCCTGATGAGACCAACCAGCTGCAGAGATTACAAGCTTATCTTAATGATGTAAAACGTTGGATGACGCTTAATTTTCTGCTTTTAAATTCAGACAAGACAGAGGTTGTGACTTTTGGGCCTGAGAATCTTAGGAACAAGTTGTGTAGTCAGTCATCAACGTTGGATGGCATTAATTTGGCCTCCAACAAGAAGGTAAATAACCTGGGTGTTGTCTTTGACCAGGACATGTCCTTTAGTTCTCATATAAAACATGTTACCAGGACGGCCTACTTCCACCTGCGTAATGTTGCTAAAATTAGGCGCATTTTGAATCAAAGAGATGCAGAAACTTTAGTTCATGCATTTATTACTTCTAGACTTGATGACTGTAATTCATTATTATCAGGGTGTTCTAATAGTGCTGTTAAAGGCCTCCAGCTGATCCAAAATACTGCTGACAGAGTTCTGATGAGAGTTAGAAGGAGAGAACCTATTTCTCCTGTTTTAGCATCACTTCATTGGCTCCCTGTAAGGTCTAGAATAAAGTTTAAGGTTTTACTTTTGACGTATAAGGCCTTTAACGACCAAGCTCCAGCTTATATAAAAGATCTTATTGTTCCATATGCTCCTAACAGAGCACTTCACACTCAGACTGCAGGTCTGCTTGTAGTTCCTAGAATTTCTAAAAGTAGAGTGGGAGGAAGAGCTTTTAGTTATCAGGCTCCTCTCCTGTGGAACCAGCTTCCACTTTTTATCCGTGAGGCAAGACATCTTGTGTAGTTTTAAGAATAGACTTAAAACTTTCCTTTTTACACAATCCTATAGTCAGGGTTAGTTTGGGTTCTCCTGAGCTTTCCCTTTAGTTATGCTGCTATAGGTTTAGACTGCCGGAGGACATACTGACCACATTTCTTCACTCTGCTGTCTTTCTTTACTTTGGCTGCCTCTGAGGAGGATGTATCTCACATAAACAAACAATGAAATATTCCCACTAAAGTCATCAAATTGTTATTGCTTTGATTGTTACTGCTGCCATGAACTGTTTCTCTTTCTATAGACATGACGACTGGCCAAAATCCATCGGTGTTTGTCTGTGTCTCTTTCCTGTCAGCTCAGACCCCAGTCGGCTAAGGCAGAAGGCCGCCCTTCTGAGCTGGGTTCTGCTAGAGGTTTCTTCCTGTTAACAGGGAGTCGTTCCTTTCCACTGTCGCCAATCGTGCTTGCTCAGGATGGGGGATTGTGCTGAAATAACAATTCAGCCTAATCGGCTGGTTCCTTAGATAGAAAATGTTTTATTATTAATTGGTTGATTTTTCTGTGAAGTGCCTTGAAATGACTTTGTCATGAACTGGCGCTTTATAAATAAATAAACTTGAAACTTGAAATAAACTTCTATGCAAAAATAATGTTTTGTTGACATGTTATTAGGGATTGCCATAATGAATGAATTTCAATGCAAATGCATTGTGAAAGCGTTTGCATGTCTGTAGGCTACAGTTGAAGTAAAAAATAAAAAGATTGAACTCACAAACTCAATGCTACATTATGAGGAGAGAGCCTATTTATTCCATTTGTATTTCTTTTGAGCTCTTGCTGCAGTAAGGAGCACTTTTTGAGGTCAGTCAGTCCACCATGGGCTATGAAAAAGGTGCAATGAAGCTGCAGTTTGCTTTAGGTGTTTCTGTACTTTTTCCAGAAAGGTGTTTCTCTGTTCCCATTCCTCCCTGTATTTTGCAACCTTTTTTTATTTTTGTTTTTTTTTCCAAAGGAGTGAAAGCATTGCTGGTCGAAGGTGCGCTATCATCTGAGACCTGTAAAGCAGTGTCAGAGTCTGTCTCATTGTCACTCATGATGCTTTCTAATGGTCGTCTGTTGTCTACCGGTATCTTCTTTGCAAACAACCACACCTCGACCAATGAGATAAGCAGGACTCTGTATTGTCATACTCGCGTATAAGTGTGCTGTCACGGAGCAGGAGAGAGCCTGGGAATACGTTTATATTTTCATACAAGCATTATCATTTTACAGACTAATTTTGATTCTCACTGAAAATATGGGACAAAGTGCATCCATTGCAAAGCCTTTGGAGGCGCACAAAGTGATGTCTAATATGAAGATGAACATGTTTTTTGGTGAGTATCCACTTAGACAAGTTTCAAAACCGTAGCTTAAAGTTGTAAAAGTTATTTTGTAATGCTTTAATAAGAGGGCACAATTTGCCGCAGAGAGAGCATATAAACATGTTGGAGGGAAGGGATAACGATATCGTGGACACAAAAAGGTTGTGGGAGGGCGCATGCAGTTATGTTATTTACTCAGTTTTCCAAACTCTTCTCTCACTTTTACAAACCTACCTCTCAGTTTTTACTCACCTTTAATTCCTCAATTCCCTTTTTTTAATTCCCGTTTAATTCCCTCTAACTTCTGCACCCGCTCGCTTCAAGATTCACCTGTGAGTGACGTCACTGATCCAGACCTGACCAGACAATGCACCGATCTCTTTGATACCATTACCCGGTGTAAAGCTGATAAACAGTTAAATGGATATCTCAAACCCCTCAACTTCCCAAGATCAGGTAAATTATAGTTTTCTGATTTTGTTGTTTTGGCAATAAAACCAGGGTTCAAACGGCCTGTAATTGTTTCGTCACAGCTCCTTTGCTCATCAGCTCATTCTTCAGCTCCCGCAGTTTAAACCACGCCTAGCAGGCTGCTGGATAAAAGCTGTTATTATAAAGATGTATCAAACCAGGAGAGATTTGGTGCGCTGTTGCCCGGCGCAGCAGGGAAAGAAACAGTATGCCTTGCTCTCATAGGCTAGTTTGGTAGCCAATCTGAGTCCAGCAAATTTGCATAATGAATATAAATGAGTTGCAGCTTGAAGCCTGCCAAAGGCAGCCGATTCTTCATGCACAGATATTGAAAGGTCTGTTAATCAGTGTTTCCTAATGTTTTTTTAAATATAAAATGTTTCATATTACAAGTTCATCCTTTAAAAAAAACACAAAGTCATGACATTTACCAGTGTTTTACACTCTTTCGTCGTCCGAGGATTCCAGACCTTGGGAGCGTGGCTTGGGACTTCTACCCGATGGGAGGGGCGAGAGTTCCGTAAATTTGTTTACATTTGATAACATGCCAAGCTGGGCAATTTGAAATCGGGTATATCAGCTTTAACGCTTTTGTCAAATTTCTTATAGAATTTGATTTATTTTTAAAATTCTAATAGTCAGATTGTTAAGCATATCAGCTCAAACTGCACGACTAAATTTCTTGATTTTGTAAATGTATTTCTTGAATAATGTTTTTGTATTTTCATAAGTAATTTGTTTAAGGTGTCAGCTGCCCTCTGTCTGACATCTCTGCTCTGAAGGTTCAGGAGGTGGGACGATGGCTGTCTCCAGTGGTGCACATGTGGTGGAGTCTGTGTTTGGAGGGAAGTGTGCTGTCCTAGCAGGTACCAGTAAGGACCTTCCCCAGTGTCTATCCACACACAGATGGCCCTTGTTATGACCCAGGCTTGTTTGGGCTGCAACAAGAAAAAAAACTAGCTAAAAAATAAAATAAAATAAAATCCAATAATCTAAAACAAACTTAGGAGGCTTGTGTAAAATCAACAAGCAGGTTTATTTATAATCTCTAGCTCAATCAACTTCCTCAGTCTAACATAAGGAAAAAAAGGTTGGATCTTGAATCTGGCTCGAATCTGCAATCTGATCGATTGTTCGCCTCCCGTGTCACTGGTCCACGGACTTTACAGGTCCAGAGCACTGTAAATAACTCGTTGCAAGTTATCGCAAACGCTTGACTGCAGTTATTGCTGCTAAGGGTGGCCCAACCAGTTATTCGGTTCAGGGGGCAATTCCTTTTTCACACAGGGCCATGTAGGGTTGGATTATTTTTTCTCCCTAAATAATAAAAGCCGTCATTTAAAAACTGCTTTATGTGTTTACTTGTGTTATCTTTGACTAATGGTTAAATGTGTTTGATGATCAGAAACATTTTGTGTGACAAACATGCAAAAGAATAAGAAATCAGGAAGGGGACTAACACCACTGTATTTACACATATTTACAATATTAACAGGTTGTGGAAAGAATGACTGAATGATTCCAAATCAGGTTACTGCAAGATGAGGGAATTAAAGTGTTACGGAACATAACTAAATCAAGAAGAAAATTACTGATTAAGTAATTGTGGTTCTGAAAGAGAGAAAGAGTACTCAATAAAGTGATTAAGTAAAAAAATAATAAAATAAAAAAAAATAAAAAACTAAACGTAGTGATGGCTCTCTTTGTGGCTCAAAACTATCAAAGCATATCAAATAATGGACACAACCCTGACCGTATTCTGGATTCAGCAAGGTAGAGATGGGCACTGGACTGGGTTTCGCTCCAGGTGGTTCCTCCCCGCAGACGATAACCTTTCAGGTTCCTACTCTGATAGGCGTGTCAGCCTTGGCTCAGTTTGAATCACTGTTTGTGGTTTGGTCGTCCTCGACACTCTTTAGTGAGTTTGATACAAGTTGTTATCAAATTGGAGTAAATTTTGTCATCTCTTGAAAAGACGTCATGTCTGTCTTAATGATGGGAAGACTGTAAAAAAATATATATTTTACTCTTTCCTCAACAAATATTTCTCTTCCTCTGACATTTTTCTACACTTCTCACTGCTCTGAAACTTCATTATTCTAAACCACGTGTCAAACTCCAGGCCTCGAGGGCCACTATCCTGCATGTTTTAGATGTTTCCCTGTTTCAACACACCTGATTCAAATCCTCTGCATTTCAACAAGTTCTGCAGAAGCCTGTTAATGACTTGTTCATTTGAATCAGGTGTGTTGAAGCAGGGAAACATCTAAAACACGCAGGATAGTGGCCCTCGAGGCCTGGAGTTTGACACCCCTGTATGTCTTCCTCTAACAGATGAGGGTATTTTCTAATTACTTTTCCTAAATGCTTTGAGTTGTTAAGAGATAATAATTTAGGAGCTGTAAGCAAAATTAATCATATATAAAACCTTTACTTTGGGAGAAAAACTCTGGCTACATTCTTTAACTACTGATAAGAGTCAATAATTCACTTCTCCAAGCTGCACTGTCTTTATTTTATACACAGAGAGAGTGACAGGAATTTCATTCTATACAGCTAGGGAAGTTTTTTTTTTTTTTTTTGAGTTAAGCCTTTTTGGTTCAGCACATAAAAAACCTTACAAATTCATCCACTTTCAAGTAGATGCTCACAGATCCACAGCAAATGTCTTTTCTAAACCCACATCAGATCACACACACATAGACACACGAACGCACACACAAACAGCTTTACACAAAGCCACAGACAACAAACGCAACCTGTAACCCATCTAGGACCCAACACTGTAGATTAAATACTATTTTATCCTCTTTTAAGTCTATTTATTAGTTGTATCAAAACAATCAATGTATGTTTCTAATTGCAACAAGATCATTTGAATCTAATTTTTTTTTATTTAAATTTAGAATGTCTCTCTTTGTTTTTATTTAGTTTTAATCTCGTCAAAGTCAAGCAGTCACCATGTCTCGTCACCTTTAAATTGCAGATAGATTAGGAAAGTAAGCCGGTCTTCCTTGTAAAAGGTGTGAAAAGCCAAAGCATTTCCTTCTTTGCAAAGAGCGTGTTTTTTGTTTACCACTTCCCCGTGAGATAAGGCGTCTTCCAGCGGAGACGCACAGCAGCACAGTGTTGTGTGGCTGAGCTGCCTGTGTGTGCAGCTGATTGTGTGTGTGTCTAACTAACCTCTCACAGGTGGATCAGCTCTGGAGCGCAGGTGTGGCTCATCTCCTCGTCACCTGAGTCGAGATTTAAGGGGAGGATCAACATGAGACAGGCGCCAGATAGTTCTCTCCTTCCTCGTGGTAGAGTGGCTACTTACTAACCTGATTTTTCCCCATAGATGAGCTTTATAACGCTTGGTCTATTTTTCCTTCCTTCCAGGAGCTTCACCCGGACCTGACGCCTTCCCGCAGATCCGTACCTCCTATCCTGGGGAGCAGTCCGATTCCACGGTTCTCATACCAAGCTTGGTTTTCCCGGACCTGCTCCTTGCCTGTCTCTCGTCCTCCCCGGAGCGGCACCTGCTGGACACACACAGACCCAGAGCTGATCTGTTCACCCTCCAGCACCTGCACACCTCCTACCGGACCCACAGTCGCTATTCTCAGCCTCCAACCACTCCTCCTCCTCACAACCACCAGCATCAGCGCCATCACCGTAAGCTCTCTCTCTCATTCTCATGCTTGCTCATCCCTGCTACCCACCAGTCCACTAACCTGTATTCTCCGCACCTAGATACAGCCAGTTCCTCCAGTGAGGCCCAGTTCCTGCTCCGCCAGCTGCACAAGAACCTCGTGCCTGGCTGTTGTTTTTTCCTTCTGTTTCTTGAGTCATTAAACACTTTAAAACTGTTTTGTCGTCCTGGGGTTGTGCTTGTAAGAGGGTTCGAACATCACAAAAAACGGCCATGACACACAGCCAATTCACCCGTGAAGATGTGGAAAAGCAGGCTGCAGGCTGGACATGCTTTGTAGTGTCAGGACTCGACCACTGTCTTTTCTTGCATGGTTCAAGGATCTTTCTCCTCACCCACTCAGCTGGATAAGTTTCTCTGAGTGCCTCGCTGCTAGTTGAACAGGCTCACACTGTGCACACGTCAGTGTCCGCTGGAAGGGCATCCCGTCTAAGATAAAATAGGGAAGGGCATGATGGACAAAGACAAAAAGGGAGGAAAAGAAATGCGCAGCGTCAGATCTTTAAATATACAAGAACTCAAATGTCAATCATAAATCAGAATATTACCTGTTTGTCAAGTCTCCATCTGTGTCAGACATTCGATTGCATTATCACATCTCGTCTTTACGTAGATTAACAAGCGCTCCTGTATTTGACTAATTTTACAAATCATTTCCTAAAAAGTTATAAAAGTAGTTATTTTTCTCACCATTAAGTGTTTTAGGACTTATTTAATGCCATACAAAAGCTTGACCCCCTTTTGCTTTCTTTCATACAGAAATGTAGTACTGCCAGAGCTGAGAAATAAATTTAGAAGCATCATCTTGTTATAACGAAAGTTTCTCGTTTTTACGAGATATCAAACTCCTTATAACGAGAAAGCTTCTTGTTTTTGCGAGATATCAAACTCGTTATAACAAGAAAGTTTCTTGTTTTTACAAGATATCAAACTCGTTATAACGAGAAACGTTCTTGATTTTACGAGAAAGTTTCTCGTTTTAACGAGAAAGAACGTCATAAGCAATAACACCACATGGGATATTTGAGTTTCATCCAGACTAATGGAGGTAGAGGATAGAGAATCAGAGCAAGTCCCTTTATGCTTTTTTAAGAGATCGTAACGTTTACGAGGAACATATTTCTGCCCTGAGGAGTGAGAAATTAAGTAAAACATGTAAAATACTTAGCCTGCATGAGTGGTAAATGGTAAATGGCGTGTAATAGCGCTTTGCTTATTCAGAGGACAAAGCGCTTCATACATTCATTCACTCTCACGCACATTCATACACTGAAATTATAATCAATTTGACATATTCTTAACGCAGTATATTACTGAATGCATCTGCAGTGCAGTGGTACTGTATTTTAACGCAGTGAAAACCCCTGCTATCTTCGTACTTCCTGTTGTCATGGCAACCTATAAACAATCCGTTATAACATCAGTCAGCTGCACCTTTTATGACTGGAAATGACATGTAATTTACTGAAAAGTTGATTTCATACAAATAAGCCTGATATGTTTATAAAATATACCTGTATTCTACACAATGAATGTTAAGCTACATAAGCTTTACCGGGCTCCTACAGGTAACGAGTGGAGGACCGAGGAGCCTCTTAAAGAAGTTACAGGTCTGTGAAAGCCAGAAATCTTACTTGTTTGTAGGTGACCAAATACTTATTTTCCACAATAATGTGCAAATAAATTCTTTAAAAATCAGACAATGTGATTTTCTGGATTTTTTTTCCTCATTTTGTCTCTCATAGTTGAGGTATACCTATGATGAAAATTACAGGCCTCTCTGATCTTTTTAAGTGGGAGAACTTACACAATTGGTGGCTGACTAAATACTTTTTTGCCCCACTGTATTTCATATTCCAGCCACAACAGTAGATAGCTTGTTGGAGGAGTTGAGTTTTTTGTTAAGCTCTGCTTGTGCTTCAATCACAAAACGAACTATTGAAGACATATTCAAGAGCCATAACCTTCATATAAGTCAGGCTGTTGTTGCAGAGCTTGCCAATACTGTGTTCATTTCTAACCCTGTGTCAAAGATTTTGGCAAAATGTGGTCCTCTTGGAACTTCTTTTAAAAGAAAACAATACTATAAGTTTAATTTTAGGGTTGTTGAGCCTGTTGAGTATATTTTATCTATTGATCAAAGAAAGTCATTTCAGTACATCCCTTTATTACAGTTATTAAAAGAAATATTGAGTCACAATCACATACTTGATGAAGTACTTGAGCAACATATAGGTCAAGAAAAACATAAGGATTTGTCTGATAGTCAGAATGTTTACAGTTCTTTCCAAGATGGCAGGCACTACAAAACCAATGACTTCCTAGCTGTTGATGAGTTGAGAATCTGCATTACACTTTATATTGATGATTTTGAGGTTTGCAATCTTCTTGGAACCTCACGCAAAAAACACAAGCTTTGTGGTGTATATTGGGTCTTAGATAACTTACCCCCAGGATCTAATTCAGCTCTCTCTTTCATGTCACAGGGGATCCAGGGTTTGTTATTGGGGAAGCACTTCAGTAGCTACGTTTACATGGGCACATTTAATCGGAATAAACGCCCAATTGGATAAAAAAGACGTCATGTAAACATGTCAATCAGAATGTTTTGATCCGATGCAGCCTGATCCGAAAGAAATTTACTTCCGATCGAGAGGGGTGGTTTTGTCCGATCTTCATTCGGATAGACGTGCATGTATACACCCATTCGGAAAGAAAGGGTGAAAAGAGCCCACTGCGCATGCGTACAACTTCGGCGTGACTTCTTTCTGCTTTCGCAGACCCAAGTAGAAAACATAGCGGGAAGTAAACAGAAGCGGTCTGCTGGTGCAGTCATCCTGTCATCCTGCTCTCCTCTCCTGTGGCGGAGGAGCAGTAGCAATATGTATTCAGCCGCTAGCTTGGTTAATGCGACCAGTAAAAACCCAAACATAACGGTAATCACCTGCAGAAGGTCCATATTGGGGATAACGTGAGTCAGCTCGAGCACACGATGGGGCGGGAAAGACGTGCAGAAAGGACAGAGTTTGTTTACTTTTTTTTCTTCCCCCGGAAAGACAACTCGCTGTGCGCATGCTCAACTCATTTAACCTGATCGAGTGCTTGGTGCATGTGGACTCATGGCATGATCAGATCATTTCAGTTAGTGTCCATGTAAACAGGGATTTGGGAATTCCGATCGACCAAGATTTTAATCAGATTGGGGAAATTTGGCGCATGTAAACGTAGCTAGTGTTCTGGTGGGAATGAGGTTGTCCACAGACGTTTACATAGTCCGTCACACACTCAGTCATAGCATTGATGTCCTCTCCATGTGGCTCACAGAGTGCATACTAGTCTGTAGCCTCAAAACATCCTCGAAGAATTACTTCAAGAAATACTCAAAAAGAAAAAAAAATGCTAGCAATATCACAGAGCTACTCCAACAGGCTTCCACCATGTGTAGCGCTAGTCAGGAAACATAACTATACACTTGTTTTTCAGTCATCTTTGTTGTATAGCTTTAAAGTGGATATTGGCTATTTATTTTTGAAATCCATTTCTTAAAGATCGACAAAGAGTTTCTACGGATCACCACCAAGCCTCTACTGTCTACTTTCTTCGCGGAGGGACTATTGGGAAGAAAATAAGATGCTACATGCTTGCTATCTCCAAGGTTAGTATTAGTATTTAGTTGGCTTTGTCACAAATAGAAATCAGATAATGACTAACAAAATTATTGGTAGATTAAGTTAACTATTTTGTGAATGCTTCTTCACATATGGTACGTCAACAACCCAAGTTTAAAACAAAGCTAATGTATGCAAGTGTAAATTATTAACTTGCGCTAAAGAAAAATGGGGCAAAGTTTTGACTCATAAAAAATCTCCTCCTTTCCAGCATGACACCATACATACCAGGCGAGCATGCATCTTGAAATCCCTGTGCACCTACCTAAATGAAGACTACAAGAAACTAATAAAGGAATATCTGGTAAGTCAACATGTTGATTGTCAAAATCTCAAACAAATTGTGACACAACCTGAAATGCAAATAGTAAAAATTTAGAGGTTAGTAATATGATAGCATTACGGGAAACATGTATTTTTTCGAGAGCTTACTGCGACAACATACTTTCTCCATAGGACTCCATTCAAATGGCAAACCTATTATTTTACACCTCTAAACGGGTCTCTGACTAGATTTATTTATAGATTTATTTATTGTTCTTCCGTAGACATTAATGCGGCCCGAACGGAGCGACGGATCCAGGCGGTTCATACATCAAATCGACCGGCTCGTTAACGGGAAGTGTGGAATTACTTTTATTTCAGATCCGAGTTACCATGGCGACGCAGCACGCCAAAACGTGCACCTGAAATGTCCCCCAGCCCAAACCGTAAAACTTTATGACGCGTATCATATATCATACAAACCGGATTGGAAACCCGATGTGACTGATACAGGTTTTGTGGCGTTTCGGGTTGCCATGGCAATGGTATTCACAAAAAACCCCGCCTCCCTTTGAAAATGAATAGAAAACGCTCCGAAAAACGCCAAAAACGTGACCTTTTTCGAGAGCTTACTCCTAACAAATACTTTCACCTACCAACACCGTTCTACCTCATATCTGGTCACAAGGGATGGGTCTATTTTAGATTTAAAGATCTCGTACAAAACTCAGACCGCGTGGCTGTGGTGACGCCAAAGCCATCAGGAGCACCCGTTTTACACACAGGGCAGACAGAACCACCTGTGATGACGTGTAATACATCAAATTGATCGGTTTGGAAAGGAGAAGGGAACTATGGGGTTTTGATGAAAATTGGGGTTACCATGGCAATGCAGCTTGCCAAAAACACCACCTGAAATGCCCTACAGCCCCATCTGTCAGACATAATCCCATGTATGACACATCAAACTGACCGGGTTGATGACCAGAGATGTTCTATCATGGTTCTGAAGGATTTTGGGTTACCATGGCAACAGGATCCACCAAAAACCACGCCCCTTTTTCAAATCCTATGTTAAAATGGCCCAGATTGTGGAGGCTTTTTGAGAGATTATTGTTCAAATACACTTTGACCTACTGACATCGTTCCACCTTATTGCTAATCAGTAGACATATGTCTATGACATAGATGAGGACTTTTTTTTAACATATCTGTTACCATGGCAACGCCATTCGGCATCAAACACACCCGGTCAGCCTATGGGGCCCACAATAGGATTTGTAACCTCATGTCATATTTCAAAGCAATTGGCATGATCATTAGAAGTGACTCATCATGTGAACATTAATTTTTGGGTTACCATGGCAACAGCAATGCTCAAATTTACACTTTTTGATTGCTTACTGTGCGGACATGCTTTGACCTACAGATGTCATTCCAACTTTTATGTGCTCATTAGACATTGGACTATAACATATTGAAGCAACTTTTACATGTCTCTTACCGTGTTGCCATAGCAACGCCATTCGCCATCAACGCACCTGGTCAGCTCACATTAGACACTATGGGTTGTGGATTCACATGTTATACATCAAAGTGATCGGGTCTACCAGGAGAACTGAACCATCATGTGCACCTTAAATTTCAGGTTACCATAGCAACGGAATCCATTAAAAGCCATACCCCTATTGTAACCCTGTGGAATAACCTCAGAAATCATCAAGTTTCCCTAATACACACCCATATTTTTCTAATCTGCCTGCCTTGTCATCACATTTGCAGCACCTGTCAGCTGTGGAATGAATGCAGCTGAGGGTTTCAGAGTCCCGCACAGAGTGGCAATCCCTTTCAAAGTTTCTTCAGGAACTTTTCTAGTTCATTTTGTTGTTTTTCTCTGTTGGTCACTTTACCACAGCACTGCAGGTGGGATTTTTTTTGTCTTTATATGGATTTTTCCAAATGGATCAGTAGTACAAAGACTTGTGCTCTTGTGTTGTTCATTTTATTTTAACTTTAGTAGTACTAAAAACTGATTCAAAAACATGCTGTTTTGTGTGTTGGATCTAATAGAGATCTCCTTGGAGTACCTTAGTGACCCCCTGTTTTTATTCCCACTGCATACTTTTTGCTTTATATTTTTTGAGGGGTGTTTGCATTGTAAAAATATAGTTCAAGTCTGTTAAAAAGTGATGACATTTGAAATTAATAGAATTAAGTCAACATTTCAGTTTATTGCATTTAAGAGATTCCCCCAAGAACAGTAAACTTTCAGCTTCATCTTCACTGTTTTTTATGTGGTTTTCATTTGAGGCCTGTTATTTGAAACTGTAAGACCACCAGTTAGGTTTATTTTGTATGATTTTTTTTTATCTGTTTTTGGCCAGGTTGTTTTAAAACAAAGCAATGTTGCTAGTGGCAGAGGACTAAAACCAAATGAAAAATGAGTACAGGGAAAAAATCAACTCATTAGACTAATTATTACATTGGTTATCCAAAGAGTAAATTTCCATTTAGTAGGTTATAAAATTGTACAAATTGTTTCATTTACTTTTTATGCTTGGAAATCCTTCTATTTTTGTATGGACTTTTTGAATGCCTATGTATTGCCTCCCAAATATTTACTTATATACTTTTATTTTGTCTTTCATGTTTTGATACAATAGTAGTATCAATTTACATTTCATTTTACAATGTAATATATTGTGTTTGTTTTGTTGTTCATTTAAACTTAAGATAATTGATATTAAGGAGTTTATTAAGTCATTTTTGTATTTCTGTATTTTGTCAGGTCCAGTTTGGCCACTTGGCTGTCTGACTTGCATAAATAGTTTATTTTTTTACATAAAGATAGTATTTCTATGTTTGTTCACCTTTAAAGAGTTGTAATTCAAGGTAAACATAGACACAAATAGTACGCTTTTATGCTGTATGTTAAATCCAGTTAATAAAGTTTATCTGATAATCATCTGTTTTTTTTTTTTAAGTAATCAGTTATTGAATGTTCTTTTTCTTGGGCAACAAATGAAAGCAAATCTAATGGAAAGAATTAGAATGATATGAGTGAAATCAGCAAACCCCATATTGGTTATTTAAGCATGACTAACAGTAGTTGCCTTGATGGACAGAGTAGTTGTTCATTGAACAAGATTTAATTTTGTTGTCCTAAAATTTTTAGGATGTGTAGGATGAACTCGGAATAAATTTGGCTCTACATATTTAAATAAATCATTTGAATCAATGGAGAGAAAATGCATTGATCCAACGTAATTTAATTAAATTCAAACACCAAATACCTGATAAGTTATTTTGACATGATCGAAAATGGGTTATTGTACTTGACTTAATTACGTGGAAATAGGTGCCATGATTAAATTGTGTTCATCCAACAAATTATTTTTTTGGGTGCAGGACAAGTTTTAATTTAGAGTGTTCAATATGCAGATTCATTAAACAGGTTCTGCTTGCCTTTTTTAGTGGTCGACCCGTGTTCGTTGTCCGTTCGTGCTGGCTTGGCCAAATCACTAGCTACGTTTGCATGCGCCAAATTTCCCCAATCTGATTAAAATCTTGGTCGATTGGAATTCCCAAATCCCTGTTCACATGGACACTAACTGAAATGATCTGATCATGCCATGGGTACACATGCACCAAGCACTCAATCAGATTAAATGAGTTGAGCACAGCGAGTTGTCTTTCCGGGGGAAAAAAAAAAGTAAACGAACTCCCTCCTTTCTGCGTGTCTTTTCCGTGCCATCGTGTGCTCGAGCTGACTCACGTTTTCCCCAACATGGACCTTCTGGGGGCGATTACCTTTATGCTTGGGTTTTTACTGGTTGCATTAACCAAGCTAGAGCCTGAATACATATTGCTACTGCTCCTCCGCCACAGGAGAGGAGAGCAGGATGCGAAAGTGGAAAGACGTCACGCTTAAGTTGTACGCATACACAGTGGGCTTTTTTCACCCCTTCATTCTGAATGGGTGTGTACATGCACGTCTATCCGATTGAAGATCGGACAAAACCACCCCTCTCGATCGGAAGGAAATTTCATTCTGATCAGGCTGCATCTGATCAAAACATTCTGATTGATGTTTACATGACGTATTTTTGTTCCGATTGGGCGTTTATTCCGATTAAATGTGCCCATGTAAACGTAGCTACTGTCTCTTTCCAATCCCAGACGAAGCCCCCAACTGTTGAAGTCAAGTACCAAAAGACTCCACCGAGTTCAGGATCAGAGAAGAGACAAACGGAAACGCCCGATGCTTCCCCTGTAAGCGCAGCTGCTACTGATACTAGACGATATGAACCAGCGTAAAAAAAAAATATATATATATATATATATATATATATATATTCCTGACACAAACTTATCCTGACACCGACTTACGGGGTCAATGCGGGTCAAACGCGGGTCAATGCTAAATTCCTCAATTTTTCTGCTGAGAAAGATGTCCGACTTATACGCGAGTATATACGGTAATGCAGTTCCTGAATTCTGATATCATATTCAAGCCTTCAATAGGATCCTATGATCTATAGTGTCAAACACAGCACTGAGATCTAACAGGACAAGCACAGACACAAGTCCAATCTCTTAGGTCATAAGAATATCATTAGAAACTTCACCAGTGCTGTTTCAGTGCTATGATGAGCTCTAAATCCTGACTGAAAGTCCTCAACAATAGTTGCCAATCGTTACAGCATATCTTATTTCTGAGATTAAGTCCTTAGTTATGTTGCAATATTCCTGGTTTTTCAGCAAATCTGCATAAAATTTTTGTTAGCACTTACATCTGGATTTAAGTTACAGCATGCAATGTTCGGTTAACGATGCATTGGAGATAGTTACATCTGTGACATGGTTTACCAATTCTGGAGACGTCAACCACAAGTCAATACTAGATCTTATAGCTTCATTAGGTCTAATCCATGGATATTGCCTGAGATTGGGATTTCTATTTCTCCAAATGCCAATCAAAGAGTTACAGTGTGTTACAGTATGTTACAATGTGTTACAGTGTTTCCTCTGTGGGAGCCCTCTGCCTTGGGGGCAGTGGTCGGCCGTGGCTGCACGGGTGCTCTCCAGATAGTGCTTGGGTGGAGGGGGGGTACCAGCTCTCCCTCGTCTGGGCGCCCTGGGTTAGTGCCTTGGCTGCTGATGCTGCCAATGCAGATGGCTCCCTTGGTGATGTTTTCGGGCTCATCTGTACTCAGCCCGTTGCTGAGTTTGTTTATTGTTGCTTTTATGTGTGCATGGGGATGGGTTGGGTTGGGGGGTGTAGTCGTGATGATGACTTTTATTTTGGGAGGGGGGGTTGTGGGGTCTTTTTAATATGTAAAGCACTTTGAGAAGCGTTCTAGTTTGAAAAGCGCTTTATAAAGTTGATTTGATTTGTGTTACAAAATTTAATCAAAGTGAGATTACAATGTATATCTGTAAATTTTAACAATTACCTATCAAAGTAATCATCAGATGCTAAGTTGAAGTCTCCTCCAAAAAGTATTAAATCTTTATACTGAGAAACAATTCATGATTCCTTGTAGTAAGTTCTTGTTTTAGGTGGTGATGTTATAACCATAAACATTCGTTAGGATTATATGCATTGTCAATCTTTTTCACAGCTGTCAGCCAGTGACCATTGTTACCTGCCTTATATGAGATAACGTTAAAGCAGATGGCAACTCTGGCTGATCTGTTACAGTGGGGCAAAAAAGTATTTAGTCAGCCACCAATTGTGTAAGTTGTCCCACTTAAAAAGATCAGAGAGGCCTGTAATTTTCATCATAGGTATACCTCAACTATGAGAGACAAAATGAGGAAAAAAAATCCAGAAAATCACATTGTCTGATTTTTAAAGAATTTATTTGCAAATTATGGTGGAAAATAAGTATTTGGTCAATAACAAAAGTTAATCTCAATACTTTGTTATATAGCCTTTGTTGGCAATGACAGAGGTCAAACGTTTTCTGTAAGTCTTCACAAGGTTTTCACACACTGTTGCTGGTATTTTGGCCCATTCCTCCATGCAGATCTCCTCTAGAGCAGTGATGTTTTGGGGCTGACGCTGGGCAACACGGACTTTCAACTCCCTCCAGAGATTTTCTATGGGGTTGAGATCTGGAGACTGGCTAGGCCACTCCAGGACCTTGAAATGCTTCTTACGAAGCCACTCCTTCGTTGCCCGGGCGGTGTGTTTGGGATCATTGTCATGCTGAAAGACCCAGCCACGTCTCATTTTCAATGCCCTTGCTGATGGAAGGAGGTTTTCACTCAAAATCTTACGATACATGGCCCCATTCATTCTTTCCTTTACACGGATCAGTCGTCCTGGTCCCCTTGCAGAAAAACAGCCCCAAAGCATGATGTTTCCACCCCCATGCTTTACAGTAGGTATGGTGTTCTTTGGATCCAACTCAGCATTCTTTCCCCTCCAAACACGACAAGTTGAGTTTCTACCAAAAAGTTCTATTTTGGTTTCATCTGACCATATGATGTTCTCCCAATCCTCTTCTGGATCATCCAAATGCTCTCTAGCAAACCGCAGACGGGCCTGGACGTGTCCTGGCTTCAGCAGGGGGACACGTCTGGCACTGCAGGATTTGAGTCCCTGGCGGCGTAGTGTGTTACTGATGGTAGCCTTTGTTACTTTGGTCCCATCTCTCTGCAGGTCATTCACTAGGTCCCTCCGTGTGGTTCTGGGATTTTTGCTCACCGTTCTTGTGATCATTTTGACCCCACGGGGTGAGATCTTGCGTGGAGCCCCAGATCGAGGGAGATTATCAGTGGTCTTGTATGTCTTCCATTTTCTAATAATTGCTCCCACAGTTGATTTCTTCACACCAAGCTGCTTACCTATTGCAGATTCAGTCTTCCCAGCCTGGTGAAGGTCTACAATTTTGTTTCTGGTGTCCTTTGACAGCTCTTTGGTCTTGGCCATAGTGGAGTTTGGAGCGTGACTGTTTGAGGTTGTGGACAGGTGTCTTTTATACTGATAACGAGTTCACACAGGTGCCATTAATACAGGTAACGAGTGGAGGACCGAGGAGCCTCTTAAAGAAGTTACAGGTCTGTGAAAGCCAGAAATCTTACTTGTTTGTAGGTGACCAAATACTTATTTTCCACCATAATTTGCAAATAAATTCTTTAAAAATCAGACAATGTGATTTTCTGGATTTTTTTTCCTCATTTTGTCTCTCATAGTTGAGGTATACCTATGATGAAAATTACAGGCCTCTCTGATCTTTTTAAGTGGGAGAACTTACACAATTGGTGGCTGACTAAATACTTTTTTGCCCCACTGTACTTCCATGGCTGAAGAGAATTTTGTCTCCCCATTGTGTTGTCCCTGGGGTTGGGTGGTGCCTGAGGCACACAAATGGGTTTCTTGCAGAGGGACACAATGATATTTAACTCCTTTCGAGTATGTGGGTTCTCAGCACCTGAATAAAGAACCAGAGTTCAAGGTGAACATTCGCAGGGTTCCACCTTCCCTCCAATAGAACTGCAGATGCTCTGAGCGTCAGACAGACTCAAACAGAGAGGGACACATCCAACCAGTTTGACAGCGAACAGCTCAACAGTTTCCAGTTCTGGAGGGAACCACTGCCGTCCATTGTTGTGGACCTGCTGGATTTACTAGGTCCAGCAGAAGCTTCACATTCAAACAACAAACAAACAGTCCAAATAATGACTTCCTTTTTAGATTGTCTTTAAGACCCATTAAATTCAAAGAAACAAAACTTAAGTTAGTTTTCAGAACATTCATCAGCTGGATATCCGCAGCAATGCAAAAATAAACAAAAGAGTCAAGTGTTAAGTGACTTGAAGGTCGTAGGTAAATGGGGTTATTCCCTCCTATCAGAGTTCTCCCACCTAAAAGCTCAACTAAAAATTCGATCAAATAAAACATGTAAATAATAATAAGTTAAAAGCTCAGATAAAAAGGAGAGTTTTGAGCCTGCTCTTAAAAAACATGAATGTTCTCTGTGGCCCTAAGGTCTTCAGGCAGCCTGTTCCAGAGGTAAGGGCCACAATAATGAAAAGACGCCTCACCATGAGAGTGTGTCCTGACTTTGGGAATGATAAGGTGATGGCTGCCAGAGGAGCGCAGAGACCACGAAGGTTCATATTGTAAAAGCATTTCTGAAAGATAAAAGGCCCAAGACCATTAAGACAGTTAAAAACCATTAAAAGAACCTTGAAATCGACCCTGAAACATACAGGGAGCCAATGCAGTGATTTTAAGACTGGTGTAATGTGCTCCCGCCTCCTGGTCTTCGTCAGGACACGTGCTGTAGAATTTTGTAAAAGCTGTAAACTGGAGGTAGTTTTTTTGTGAAGACCAGAAAGCAGGGCATAACAGTAATCAATTCTACTGGTGATAAAATCATACATTATTAACGTCTCCGTAGTGGCCCGAGAGAGAATGAGGCGATGTTCTTTAGGTGATAAAAACCTATTTTAATTATGTTTTTAATGTGAGGAATAAAAGTCAGCTCAGAATAAAAAATCATGCCCAGGATCTTCACAAAGATGTATTAAAAGACACTGATTGTAGTTTTGGTAAACGTTTCTCTCTCTGAGCCTCAGGACCAATAACTAAAACTTCAGTTTTGTCTTGGCTGAGATGGAGAAGGTTTTCTGCCATCCAGGATTTGATGTCTAAAATGCAGTTAAATATTGTGACATGGATCAGTGGAGACGAGGATGCAAAATGGACCCAGATAGAACAAGATGAAGTTAAAAATGTACGATTATGTGTCCTCCCTTTTCTGGACAGGTTAATAAGATAAAGACTGGAAATGAATGGGTAAAACATACCCATGGGCGGATGTTGAAAAAATGATCAAAGATACAGGGTCCATCTCTCGAGCTATGCCAATAGTGGGTAATTTAGATTTTTCCCCCTCAATATGGGATCATGGTTTTAAGAGTTGGGCCGCTAAAGGCCTCCTTATTTTGAATCAGTTATTTGAAGGAACATATTTAAAATCCTTTTCACAACTTCAAGAACAATTTAATCTTCCGTCAAATGATTTGTATCGATACCTTCAAATTTGGAGTTAGATCACGAATCATAAGGAGAAAGAGCGACTTGTCAAAATACCAAATAATATAGAGCAATATTTTATTACAATCTCAGAAAAAAAATCTCCAAGGTCTCTTATTTGTATAAAAAATTTTCATCAGATATTTTTATGAATACTTACAACATAAAGGAGAAATGGGAATTAGAATAATAGCATAATAGAAGACGAACTGTATAAACTTTGTAATGAGTGTCCTAAGGGTATCACTGGTCAGCAGTGGAAAGAATTTGACTGGAAACTAAAAATCAGATATTTTCATACTCCAATGGTCATTTCTAATTTTGTTAAAAATCCTTCAGCATCTTTGTGCTGGAGACAATGTGGTAAAATAGGTGATCATACGCATATATTTTGGGACTGCCCAATGATACTTGAGTATTGGAAAAAAATTAAAGAAGAAATTGAAAACATTCTAAAAAGAGAAGTCCCTTCAAATACCCTATTTTATTTGCTTGGTGTAATTCCGGTGGAACCTTTCAGTGCTGACCAAAGATATATATTGCGTATATTATTGCTGGTTGCTAAGAAAATTGTAACTTTGAATTGGAGGAATGTTAAACCACCAACTGTAACTGAATGGAAGCAAAAATTAAAACAGGTGTATATAATGGAACGAATGACAGCATCACTACAAATGAAAATGGACATTTTCAACCGGAGATGGCATATGGTCAATGAATACCTGATAAATGTAAACTATCTGGGTTGTTAATATTACTTCACAGTGATGAAAATGAACCCTGACATGAGGTGAATCTGC
>SSNP01000422.1:0-54852 GCA_006937955.1 Pachypanchax playfairii | reverse complement strand
GCTGAAAATTCCATCTCCATAAGATAGAACTTCATGTGCAATATCATTGGGTTGCATGCACGTATCCAGGATCAGACCAGGACGAAGTGCTTGTTGTTCTTCCCCTATGTGGTTAGGCTGCTGTTCCAATGCAGCATTGGAGTCAGCAGCTAGCTTTAAGAGGTCTTCATCTGCAATTTCCTGTTCTATATCAAGAGACTGCAAATCAGCTTCAAGTTTCTGATGTCCTTCTCCTTCAAGGTTGAGCGGTGGTTCCCTTGTAACATCTATATTATTGTCCTCCTCTTGGATGTTTAGCTCTTCAGCTAGCTGCAGAAAATCTTCATCATCAATTTCATCAAATGTAGCACTTTCATTTATTGTTACATTTTTGTAATCTGGATGTGTCTCTTTAAGCATTGCAAGTCCTGCAAGCACATTATTCATGTTAACTGTGTAGAAGTGCTGGTATCCTTTGTATTTGATCTTCCTCTTAAGCTTCACCTGTAACAGCTGGGCTCCTGTGCTGGGTCTTGGAAGACTGTTCACAATTGTTTCCATCTCTGAGGGTACGCACACAACTGCTCCATGTACTGCTCTTTGCTGTCCTTTAGGCAATGCAACAATTTTTGCAAAAGGTATAATCTTTGCAATTAATTGCCTTTCCAGTACATTTAATTCACTCAATTCAGGAGGAACAGGTGCTAGATGGAGGTTATTTGCAGCAGCAATTGGTGGCATTGCTCCTCTGCTTAGGTGATTGTCACACGTGTAGCAGATCTACTCCTGCAACCTCTCTTCGGGTACAGAACATGGGGCTGAACAACCAGGTCCACACATGTGAACTTACGTACCTGTGATGCACTCAGCCACCACTTGCATGTTTCTGGTATACTTGCCTCTGTTACAATGTTTAACTTGACTGGGAAAAAGACCTCTGTGACACACCGTGCAGACATATGTAGGCCCATGCCGAATCTTCTCTTGAAATTTCATTATAGCTGCTTTCATTTCCTTGCTGATCAGAGGCTGTGGAGGTTTCTGGAGGAGGCCTACATTCCTTCTGTACTTCCTTGTGATTCGCAGAGCACACTGCAGCTTCACTTCATTAGAAAAAGGCATTCTTGATTGACGGAGTCTTTTGTTCATGAAGCATTTTTTGTTATGTTGGACCCTGAAATCTTCCTTTGAATCATATCTTTCCTTCATTAACTCTTTTCTCCTGGTCTTCTGTCTGGTGTGAAAGGCCAGATCCATGCTACACCTTTGGTTTATATAATCTCTTTTCAGTGATTTTTGTCTGGCATGAAAATCAGGATCAGTTAGACATTTTTGTTTCATGTAATTCTTCATTATTTCTTGGTGCCTCACTTTGAATGCGGGATCATTTCTACATTTTTTTTCATGTAATTCTTCATTATTTCTTGGTGCCTTACTCTGAATGCAGGATCATTTCTAATTTTTGTCATATAATTCTTTTTGATTTCTTTGTGCCTCACTCTGAATGTAGGATCAGTTAGGCATTTTTGTTTCATGTAATTCTTTCATTATTTCTTGGTGCCTCACTCTGAATGCAGGATCAGTTAGGCATTTTTGTTTCATGTAATTCTTCATTATTTCTTGGTGCCTCACTCTGAATGCAGGATCAGTTCTACATTTTTGTTTCATATAATTTTTCATAATTTCTCGATGTGCAGCTTTCAAGGATGGATCTAAGCTAAATCTTTCCTTTGTATATTCCATTTGTCTCTTCTGGAAGTCAGGGTCATTCTTGTATCTGTAGATCATTTGCTCCTTCTTCTGTGCATGTTTAAGAATGTATGTTTTCTTCACAGCCTGTAGTTTTTTCAATTTGAATGCAGGACAGGTAGCATATGTTTCTTTTTCAGATGTGCTTCTTGATTGTTTTTTTGATGCGTGTTCTCCAAGCTGTGATTTGAGCTTGTAGTTTACTTTTTTCTCCTTGCTTTTGACACTCTGGACACATCTGGGATGGGTGTGTTCTTTTCCTTTATTGTGTTGGGTGCTTGACCGGGCAAAGCAACTGGTTCATCTTTTTCAGAAATGATCACATGTTTCTCAACAAACAGGTTTTGTTCTGAGAGTCCTGGTGAAATATCCACAGAGTCCAAATTTTCTGGAGGGGCTTCATCAGTGTGGTCACTGACAAATGTGACCGGCACAAACTCATAGGTTGCAACGGGACCTCGATTTTTAAAGAGTTTATGCAGGTGAGCCACCATGTCCGCCAGGTTGCTAAACGTCATCATTATTGCAGTTCCGTTATGATGGGGCAGTCCGGCTGAAGATCTTGAATGACAATCAAACAGTCCGTACCTACCTGATCTGTCCCGGAAAACTGCAAAGCACTCTGGAGTCACGAGGAGAAAAGCATGGCGGACATTTTCTGACAAACATTCCAGTTGTTCAGCAAGGGACAAGCCTATCTGTCTTTGAGGGCTGTGTCCCAGTTGTCGCAGACGACCGACTCTTACCGTTTCCATTTCCACATTATACATGTTTGTGTCTGTCAAAACTTGTTTTGGCATCTCCTCAGCTGTTAAGTGGTAGCAAATGTGCCATTTAACAGCAGCTGCTGTTTAATACCAACATACAGTGCATTTCCTTGTTCAAGCACTCTATCAAGCAACATTGTGTCAAACTGTACACCCTCATTGTGGTAACCCAAAAATGTAAGAGCCATGCACGTGCACTGATGATTACGGGAGAAACCACTGTACCTCTTGTCCGCCTGGGAATGTGTGGCCCTCACCAAGTGGACAGGTGGACAGCTGATGTTCCTCTCTGTGGACGACTCCTGTAATAAGAAAACACATTTTAATTTTGTCATTTTGAAAATAATTCCTGTAAAGGTTATTCATTTTAAAAATGTATAGTTTTAAATCACTAAATTGATAGCATTACGAGTGTAGTGTGTGGGTGAATTTACCTGGCTGCTGCAGTCCAGCCCACTATCCTCCAGGGGAGCGGCAGGTGACGCAACGACCACCTCTCTGGGAACCACTCTCCGTGGTGTGCAAGGTGCTGGCTTGGTCATCTCTGTAGGTCCCTCCACCTAAATTGGAAAGTATTAACAGAAGATCAAATGGTGGAAAAAAAAAGATTTAATAACATTTTTAAATTAAATGATAAATGGTGTGTACTTGTATAGCGCTTTACTCAGGTCCTACGACTCCCAAAGTGCTTCACACTACAGTCTGTCATTCACCCATTCACACACACACACACACACACACACGTTTGGTGATGATGAACTACACACATGTTGTAGCCACAGCTGTCCTGGGACACACACTAACAGAGGCGAGGCTGCCGGACACCACCAGACCCTCCGACCACCACCAAACAGGCAAAGTGGGTTAAGTGTCTTCCCCAAGGACACAACGGCCATTAAAATTAATTCAGAGCAAGGAAAGTGAACGGTCAATATACAAATTTATTCTGCTATACAGTCATGTGTGAAAAAATTCAACCATAATTCATAACAGTCACATTTGAAGCTTGTCTGCATTCATGTAACATAAAAATTAAAACACCTGAAAAACTGGTGATCGTTGTACTTCCAACACATCTGAAAGTCTGATAAAAAACTAAGACATACCTGCTGCTTCTCTTGTCTCTTCTTGGAGAGAACAGGTCTCTGCCGACGTTGGATGGATGAAGTCTAATAAATCACAAATGAAAACAGAATATTGATTGTGACAGACCTGTTACAATTTCTCACATAACATGATGAGGATCATGCAGTTACCTTCTTCCCATTTGGGGCACCTGAGGACTCCACACCACTGTGGTCACAGCCAGGAAAAAGCCTCTCCATCTCCTCCAGCAAGGACGGGCTGAACCAGACAGGATTCGGAGGAATGGAAGATTCCAACAGGTCTCCCTGTCCAAAATACAGAAGGGTGTGAAATGTGAATCAGATCATGAATAAATTCAGCCTTCACACTGTTTTTGTTTGTGTTAAACTCAAACAGACCTGCTGGTCAACCATCCTCCTGCTGGACTCTGGAATTGTGCTTTAAGCCTTTATAGATGAGGATTAAAAACAAACATTATTAAAACAGTGTCAACAGTGATTAACTTTGCAGATGTGTGGGTCATTACCCTCTGGCCATGTCCAACCACAGTCCAGTCAAACGGGTTGGAAGGACGTCGTGCCACCAACTCACCGACCACCACCAGCTTTGGGGAGAGTCGTTGGATGGGCCGAGGGGGAGTCTTCGGAGAGGTGGGTGGCTTCGGTGCAGATGCCTCCAGCTGAGTAAAGGCAGCTGCCCACAGCAACTGTGCAAGGATCTCCATCCCTGCATCGTCGCTAAGATGAACCTACAAAACATAAAATCACCTACAAGCATTAGTCAACACAGACAGTTTTCATTAGCACTTTCAAAGCAATTTAAACTTACGCCATCTCTGCTCCAAAGCTCCAGGCGTGACCGCGGGAAGTGGTCAACCACAGAAACACCTCAAAGAAAAAGTGAAATTGTTGTTCCTTACTAACAAAAGCCAGTCTATGTAAATCTGCATTGAAAAGAATAAAGCAACTTATAAGAGAAAAGAATGTCAGTTGTTTCTGAAGACAAATGTTTGTCAGTGGGCTCATAAACTGCTCAGTCAGCTCACCAAAATTAAGCACACATTTCTGACAGCAAAAAGTGTTGATATGATGGACATTAATCAAGTTCACCTTTAATTTTAACAAAGAGAAACAATGTTTGTGTCTTTAGACATTAATCTAAAATTTAATTCACTGATTAACAAATTAATAATATTAATACTGTTTCAAAGGAGAGTAAACATAGATACCAGGACTTTATGAAGGAGCTCTCATAACAGTTTTTAGTACATACCCCTCTGTGCTGCCACATGGTGGTACATCTGGCGCAGAAGGACCTGCAGCGTCTCGTCTGAGTTGAGTCTCGGAGGGAAGTCGACTACAACCACCTGTATTGATTAAAACATATCATAAACAATCATCATCATCATCTTTATTTATAAAGCACGTTTAAAACGGCGAAAACTCCAACCAAAGTGCTGTACATGACAGTGAAACACCAAATGACTAAAAACAAGCAGCACAAAACAGGTAAAAGCTATAAAAACTAAACACACATAACAAACAGGGGTTAGATCGCCTCAGCAGAGAAGGCCAGGGAATGGAAATGAGTCTTTAAACGTGTTTTAAAAGATGTAATGTAATGTATTTTACATTACATTACATCTTTTAAAACACGTTTAAAAGATGTAATGTAATGTATTTTACTTATGAGTGTAGGTGCCATCAATACTTAAAAAATGCTAAACATTGTCTCCTTTCATAATGAGTTTTAAACTAAAATCATCTTCTGATGAAAAAAAAAAAATTGTAATTCTAGGCATTTAATTAGAAAAACATTTTGCCTCACACACAAAACACCAGATCTGGTGTGATGTGGTAACACTGAGTTTGTGTTAGAGTGAGAAAAGTCACAAGTTAAACTTACATTAGGCCAGCGGTTGCAGACGGTGCTCAGCAGCCTCTCGAAGTCCGTCCCGGCCTCACCGATGGTCCTGCTGGCTGTCAAGTTGTTGCTGAGTGCCAGAAGACAGACTACCTCAGGGGTTCGTGGCAGAACTGCTTCCAGCAACTCACGCCTCAACTCTCTAGCACAGGCCCCCGGTGTTGCCATGACCCCGAAAGAGAGTTGGCCCTCTGGCATGGAGACAAACCCATCAGCGATCGCTCGCAGATGGGAGTCACCAACCAAAAGAGCCATCTGTAGACACAAAAAGAAAAAAAAAAGATAATTGAGTGAGAAAAAAAATGCTGAGTTTGCTCTTAAGTGGGAGATCTGTATCTAAAGTACCTTCTTCCCTGGGGTCTCGGCTGGCACAACCAACTTGTGACTGCGCCCAGTCACATGGGAGATGGGCCACTTCACCACACGGTGCAGGAACCCGGTCCCTCGAACTGAAAGACACAGACACATTAATGGTTAAAGCCTTAGGAGGAGACAGCATGCAGATGTACTGTTGGCTACATACGAGAGAAGGAGGAAAGCTGCAGCCGGGCCACCTGATGACACAAAGAACAACAATTAAGACAACTGAGCAACACAAATTCTAACACAGTAACTGTAAAGTTAGATCTGACAGACATACCTTTGTCTCCGGAGAATCTTTAAAGGCCAGCGAGATCAGCGAAGTTGGTGGGGGAGTCCGTTGCTGAAAAGCATAATAAATTACAGTCATCACACATTGAAGTTATAAACAGCAGTTTAAATGCCAACTTTTGTGATTCACACTTCCCGTACCTGGGTGGAGACATCAGGTGGGCAGGTCTGGCGGTCCAGGGTCCTCCATCTCTTCTTCGCCCCTTCGGCATGTCGTCCCCTCCGCGGCATTGTCTCTTACAAAAACCTGTTAAACACAGAAACACTGGGAAAAACAGGTTAACTCCACCCAAACTGGATGGAAAACAAACAGGCAGAAAATTCAAAAAATAATTGTCAATTTTTTTTCTAAGTGTTATAGATCTGTGTTATTGTTTAGTCCTAGTTAAAGTGTACAGTGGTTTAAAGTGAACCAGGTGAAATCACAGCCAGCAGCAGAAAACCTCTGAATAGCACACGTCTCGCAACAAGAGAGCTGTTAGGAAAAAGCAGAACACATGAGAATTACACACGTGAAATTAAAGACTTCACATTAGGGAAGAAAAAAAATGTTAGGAAACCCCAGTTTACCTGAAATGTCCAAAACACAAATCGTATGTACTTAAAACATACATGTAATCTTCCTCTTCAGTTTAATTCTATTAGTGAGTGTTACGTAACCTGGCTCTTCTAGATCTGTGTGTAGCCCCACTTGACCAGACGGTGCTACACATGTAGATCTGGAATTGCTCCGTCTGAAAGTGTCTCAAAAAGGGAGGGACATCAGGTATATTTTAAGCTGATTGGAGGACGCACCAGCAAGTGTCTGCCTTTGATGATTTGTCTTTATCACAGTAAATTAAGGTCTTGCAAAGCCAGTCGGTGTGTTAAAGCAGTAAGCCACATTTTAAACTGGCGAACCTCTAGCAGTCAGCTCCTCTATCCCATCAGATCTGATTTCCTTTTGCAACATCTCAGCATGTCCAGCAAAAGACTGTTAACAACCTGTTTATCTGCATCAGGTGTGTTAATCTAAACATCTAAAACATGCAGGATAGTGGCCCTCAAGGCTTGGAGTTGGGCACCCCTAAATGATCTAACGGGGCTCCTAACATTCATTGTTTTTGCACCAATATAATTGATTAAAGAAAAAAACACCCACATGCTTCTTCCAGTTTTCACAAATGTCATCAAGTCAAAATCATTCTCAAAAAGCATGATAACAAAGATTACAATTGTAATTTACAGCCTCTGATCAATCTAAAATAATTTAATGCAGGTCGGAACATGTTGGTTTTAGCAAGACACGACTGGATATGGATGCACAGTTCATCTTTGAAAATTAAAAATCGACTACAAAACCTACAATAAATTAGTTTCAGATCACATTAACTAACTTCACATTCACCCATATGAACGCTGAATAGGTCAAAAACAATAACAGCCGACATTTCCCAACAACTGATATTTACATCAAAAGCAGATGCAATCCTTTTGCACACAAAGACCTGACACAGACTGACTCCTGCACCATCATCACCTTATCACAAAAGTTAAATAACAAACATCAGTTATTTTCTCAGAGCCAAACTCTTCAAATGCTTACTAAATACACAGTGAACTTGTGAATTGTAAAGCTTTACCATTCAAAACACCGACACAGTAGCAACACACATTTTACTTATTTTACATTAAGTAACCTCCTGTTCAACCGCACTGTACTCTAAATAGATCCGAAATAACACACTTGCCAATAAGTTATGTTCTGTTAACAACAAAAGCAGGTGTAGGCTAATCCTGCTACTGACCGTCAGACTCACTCGAAAAAAACACCATTAACAAAGTCATGGAGCCAATAAAACTTTTAAAATATCAAAACCAAACAAATTACAGCATTATGAAGCGTTATAACTCAAATTAACATCAAGCACTGCAATGCACGTTATATCAGAGAGAAATAAATTACTTGTGTTACCTCGACAAATACAGGGTCAGAAGGAGAACGTTCTAGACCGTCACGTCTAACCCTATACAGAACTCAGCCAATCAGCAGCCACGTAATGTTGCGTTCTCAAATTAAACCAACAGGCGTCCAGAAATTTAAAAAATAACAAACAAATGAGACGCTCATTCATATCACGTGTCCAAATTACATATAAACTCAAAGCTATGGAAGCCGAGAGGCTCCATGAACCTTTTAATGCCAATATTCTGCTAACCAGCAGTTTATGCAGTTATACTGTTATATACAGCTTCGTTCCACACGTGGTATCACCGAGTCTCCAGCGCAAACACATGATCAGATAAGCAGTCAGTATATAAAATCAAATCAAACAGTTTAACCAGGAAAGTAACTTTACCTTGAAGATGCAGATGCTAACGGTATGCTAACGGCCATTAGCATCAACTCCGGTGCAATAATCCATCCCATAATAAACTCAATGTTTCCGCTGACGGTCACTGGCCATGTCCTGAAACAGTTAAGAGTCTTTAGGATGTCTGCTGCTGCGTTCGACTGTCTTATCAGTTAATTGGTAGCAGCAGCCTGACTAACAGCAGTAAGCATGAAGACTGTATCAAACAGCTGAGAATGAGGAAGATGAGTCACGAACGGTTTTTATCCCCATCAGCAAACAGAGAAAAAATATCGAGATGGCTTGTTTAGAAAAAAAATAAAGCACAGCTTAAATAACATAAAACTGTTTGAGAAAACGAAATAAATTAATGGATGCATTATACGAGAAAACAGAGGCGCTGAGCATGTTGAGGGTTGCTAATGCATCATGGGAAATTGAGTTAGGGGTCTTGTAAACGTAATTGAATGCATTTAAAAGTAAACCAAACAGTCAAGTTGGTGAAGTGTCTTGCCCAAGGACACAACGGCCAAGTGACCTTTTTCCCGGCGGGTAGAGGGTTTGAGCCGGGGAACCTCCAGTTACCAGATGACCCGCTGTTACGGCTGAGCCACAGCCACCCCAAATATAGTGATTTTAGAGATAATTTCATTAGATCACAACAGGGCTGATATTCTTAAGGGATTCTGTAGTCATAGTAACCCCATCTTTTATGTACACATGGTGGTTAAGATGTCCAGGTCAACCCAAACACTTCTGATGTGAGCTGACCCCTTACTTATGATGACAAATTGCATTGTTATGTTAATATGGTATAACATATTGTAAAGTTGTTTCAGTGTGTTATAGTCTAATGTCTAGTGACTACATAAAAGTTGAAATGACATCTGTAGAACATTGTGTAGAACAGTGTATTTACATTTCAATATCTCAAATAGTGCCCATTGTAAACAAAATCTAAACCCTTTTTATGAAAGATCTGAAGGAAAGGCTGTGGTGTTCTGTGATTTCTGTTGCCAGGGTAACCTAAGATTTAATGAAAACATGATTGGTATCACATGTGCTCACAGGCTCCATAGTGTCTGATGTGAGCTGACCGGGTGCATGTGATGACGAATTATGTTATCATGGCAATACAGATTTTAAGAGAGGGGCGTGATTTTGGTGGCTTCTGTTGCCTTGGTAACCTGAAATGAATTTTAACCATAATGGAGAATCACTGGTGAGCAAACCGGTCAGTTTGATTTGTCATACGTGGAACTATGTTTGATAGATGGTGCTATAGGGTATTTTGGGTGCAGTTTTTGGTGAGCTGCATTGCCATGGTTACCCCAAACTTCATTTAGACACCAAAGTTCACTTCTCCTTCCCAAACCGATCAACTTAATGTTGCACGCTTAGTCACAGGTGGTACTGTCTGTCCTGTGTGTACATGTCCTGTGTTTAAAACAGGTCTGTGCGGGACTCTGAACTCCTCAGCTAATCAAAAAGATGCATTTATTCCATAACTGACAGATGCAGCAAATGTGATGACAAGGTCGAAAAATTAGGACTAATATCTGAGTATTTTGTAGAAATGTGATGATTTCAAAAGTTATTTCATAGGAATACAACAGGGGTATGGTTTTTAATGTATTCAATTGCCATGGTAACCCAAAAATTAAAGTACACATGATGGTTCAGTTCTCCTGGTCAACCCGATCATGTTGATGTATCACATGTGCACCCACATCCCATAGTGTCTGCTGTGAGCNTGACCGGGTGCATTGATGGCGAATGGTATTGCCATGGCAATATGATAAAAGATATGTAAACGTTGCTTCAATATGTTATAGACCAATGTCTACTGAGCACATAAAAGTTGGAATGACATCTGTAGTTTCAAGCTTGTCTGCACAGTAAGCAATGAAAACGTGATAAATTAAGTCAATGCTGTTGCCATAGTAACCGAAAAATTAATGATCACATGATAGTTCACCGCTGATGATCATGCCAATTGCTTTGATATATGACATAAGGTCACAAATCCAATTGTGGTCTCTATTGGCTCACCGGGTGTTTTTGATTGCGTTGCCATGGTAACACATATGTAAACGTTGTTTTAATATGTTGTAGACCAATGTCTACTGAGCACATAAAAGTTGGAATGACATCTGTAGGTCAAAGCATGTATGCACAGTAAGTGATAAAAAGTGTAAATTTGAGTCAATGCTGTTGCCATGGTAACCCAAAAATTGCTGATCACATGATGGTTCACTTCTAATGATCATGCCAATTGCTTTGATATATGACATGAGGTCACAAATCCTATTGTGTGCCCTATAGGCTCATCGGTTGTGTTTGATGGCGAATGGCGTTGCCATGGTAACATATATGTAAAGGTTGCTTTAATATGTTGTAGACCAATGTCTACTGTGCACATAAAAGTTGGAATAACATCTGTAGGTCAAAGCATGTCCGCACAGTAAGCGATCAAAAAGTGTAAATTTGAGTTAATGCTGTTGCCATGGTAACCCAAAAATTAATGATCACATGATGGGTCACTTTCAAGGATCATGCCAATTGCTTTGATATATGACATGAGGTAACAAATCCTATTGTTGGCCCCATAGGCTCACCGGGTGTGTTTGATGGCGAATGGCGTTGCCATGGCAACACATATGTGAAAGATCCTCTTGTATGTTATAGACCAATGTCAAGTGACCACAGATAAGGTGGAACAATGTCTGTAGGTCAGCGTGTATTTGCACAATAATCTCTCAAAAAGCGTCCATTTTAAGTATAATATGGGCCCTTTTAACATAGGATTTGAATACGGGGCGTGGTTTTTGGTGGATCCTGTTGCCATGTTAACCGAATATCCTTCAGAACCATGATAGAGCATCGCTGGTCATCAACCCGGTCAGTTTGATGTGTCATTTGTGGGGTTATGTCTGACAGATGGGGCTGTAGGGCATTTCGGGTGGTGTTTTTGGCGAGCTGCGTTGCCATGGTAACCCCAAAATTCATTTAAACCCCATGGTTCACTTCTCCTTCCGTAACCGATCAATTTGACGTATCACACGTCATCACAGGTGGTTCTGTCTGCCCTATGTGTAAAACGGGATATTCTGATGGCGTTTGACGTCACCATGGCCACGCGGTCTGAGTTTTGTACGAGATCTTTAAATCTAAAGTAGAACCATCCCTTGAAACCAGAAATTAGGGGGAACGGTGTCCGTAGGAGAAAGTATGTTGTCGCAGTAAGCTCTTGAAAAAGGTCACGTTTTCCATTCATTTTCAATGGGAGGCGGGGTTTTTTGTGAATACCGTTGCCATGGCAACCCGAAACGCCACGAAACCAAGATCAATCACATCGGGTTTCCAATCCGGTTCGTATGATATATGATACGCGTCATAAAAATTTACGGTTTGGGCTGTGGGACGTTTCGGGGACACTTTTTGGCGAGCTGCGTCTCCATGGTAACTCGGATCTGAAATAAAAGTAATTCCACACTTCCCGTGAACGAGCCGGTCGATTTAATGTATGAACCGCCTGGATCCGTCGCTCTGTTCGGGCCGCATTAATGTCTACGGAAGAATAATAAATAAATAAATCTATAAATAAATAAATCTAGTCAGAGACCCGTTTAGAGGTGTAGAATAATAGGTTTGCCATTTGAATGGAGTACTATGCAAATGCATTGCTTCGCAATGCATTTGCATTGGGACTCCATTCATTATGGCAATCCCTAACTAGAAAAGTTCCTGAAGAAACTTTGAGAGGGATTGCCACTCTGTGCGGGACTCTCAAACCCTCAGCCAATCAGACAGCTGCATTCATTCCACAGCTGACAGGTGCTGCAAATGTGATGACAAGGCAGAAAGATTCAGATTAATTGGGGACTGTATTCGGTAAACGTAATGCTTTCAGATGTAATCCCAAAGGGTTACAATAGGGGTATGGTTGTTAATGAATTCTGTTGCTATGGTAACCCAAAATTTAACACACGCATGATGGTTCAGTTCCCCCGGTAGACCCGATCACTTTGATGTATCAGATGTTAACCCACATCCCATAGTGTCTGCTGTGAGCTGACTGGGTGCGTTGATGGCGAATGGCGTTGCTATGGCAATACGGTAAAAGATATGTCAAAGTTGCTTCAATATGTTATAGACCAAGGTCTACTGAGCACATAAAAGTTGGAATGACATCTGTAGGTCAAAGCATGTCCGCACAGTAAGCGATCAAAAAGTGTGAATTTGACTCAATGCCGTTGCCATGGTAACCCAAAATTTCTTGTTTACATGATTCTCCTTCTGTAACCGATCAATTTGACGTATCACACGTCATCACAGGTGGTTCTGTCTGCCCTATGTGTAAAACGGGATATTCTGATGGCGTTTGACGTCACCACGGCCACGCGGTCTGAGTTTTGTACGAGATGTTTAAATCTGAAGTAGACCCATCCCTTGTGACCAGATATGAAGTAGAACGGTGTTGGTAGGTGAAAGTATGTGTTCGGAGTAAGCTCTCGAAAAAGGTAAAATTTTTGGCGTTTTTCGGAGCGTTTTCCATTCATTTTCAATGGGAGGCTGGGTTTTTTGTGAATACCGTTGCTATAGCAACCCAAAACACCACAAAACCAAGATCAATCACATCAGGTTTCCAATCCGGTTCGTGTGACATATGATACGCGTCATAAAGTTTTACGGTTTGGGCTGGGGGCCATTTCGGGTGCACGTTTTGGCGTGCTGCGTCGCCATGGTAACTCGGATCTGAAATAAAAGTAATTCCACACTTCCCGTGAACGAGCCGATCGATTTAATGTATGAACCGCCTGGATCCGTCGCCCCGTTCGGGCCGCATTAATGTCTACGGAAGAATAATAAATAAACTAGAAAAGTTCCTGAAGAAACTTTGAGAGGGATTGCCACTCTGTGCGGGACTCTGAAATCCTCAGCCAATCAGAAGGCTACAATTTCTGACCCTGAGCATGTGTGATAGCTGACAGACACTGCAAACATGATAACAAGGCTGAAAGAGTCCACTTAATATGGTAGTGTTTTGGGGATGTGTGATGATTTCAGAGGTTTTTCCTATAGGGTTACAATAGGGGTATGGTTTTTAATGAATTCCGTTGCTATGGTAACCCAAAATTTAACACACGCATGATGGTTCAGTTCCCCCGGTAGACCCGATCACTTTGATGTATCAGATGTTAACCCACATCCCATAGTGTCTGCTGTGAGCTGACCGGGTGCGTTGATGGCGAATGGCGTTGCTATGGCAATACGGTAAAAGATATGTCAAAGTTGCTTCAATATGTTATAGACCAAGGTCTACTGAGCACAGTAAGGTTGGAATGACATCTGTAGGTCAAAGCATGTCCGCACAGTAAGCGATCAAAAAGTGTGAATTTGACTCAATGTTGTTGCCATGGTAACCCAAAAATTAATGATCACATGATGGGTCACTTCTAATGATCATGCCAATTGCTTTGATATATGACATGAGGTGACAAATCCTATTGTGTGCCCTATAGGCTCACCACGTGTGTTTGATGGCGAATGGCGTTGCCATGACAACACATATGTGAAAGATCCTCTTGTATGATATAGACCAATGTCAAGTGACCACAGATAAGGTGGAAAAATGTCTGTAGGTCAGCGTGTATTTGCACGATAATCTCTCAAAAAGCGTCCATTTAAAGCATAATATGGGCCCTTTTAACATAGGATTTGATTACGGGGCGTGGTTTTTGGTGGATCATGTTGCCATGGTAGCCCCAAATACTTCAGAACCATGATAGAGCATCGCTGGTCATCAACCCGGTCAGTTTGATGTGTCATTTGTGGGGTTATGTCTGACAGATGGGGCTGTAGGGCATTTCGGGTGGTGTTTTTGGCGAGCTGCGTTGCCATGGTAACCCCAAAATTCATTTAAACCCCATGGTTCACTTCACCTTCCCTAACCGATCAATTTGACGTACCACACGTCATCACAGGTGGTTCTGTCTGCCCTATGTGTAAAACGGGCTATTCTGATGGCGTTTGACGTCACCACAGCCACGCGGTCTGAGTTTTGTACGAGATCTTTAAATCTAAAGTAGAACCATCCCTGGAGACCAGAAATAAGGTGGAACGGTGTCCGTAGGAGAAAGTATGTTGTCGCAGTAAGCTCTCGAAAAAGGTCACGTTTTTGGTGTTTTTCGGAGCGTTTTCCATTCATTTTCAATAGGAGGCTGGGTTTTTTGTGAATACCGTTGCCATAGCAACGCGAAACGCCACAAGACCAAGATCAATCACATCGGGTTTCCAATCCGGTTCTTATGACATATGATACGCGTCATAAAGTTTTACGGTTTGGGCTGTGGGACGTTTCGGGGACGCTTTTTGGCGAGCTGCGTCTCCATGGTAACTCGGATCTGAAATAAAAGTAATTCCACACTTCCCGTCATCGACCCGGTCGATTTGATGTATGACTTGTGTGGGTGTGTCGGTTCGTTCGGGCCGCATTAATTCTGAAAACTTGTATATAACAGCATAGTAAATGGAACACTAGAAAAGTTCCTGAAGAAACTTTGAGAGGGATTGCCACTCTGTGCGGGACTCTCAAACCCTCAGCCAATCAGACAGCTGCATTCATTCCACAGCTGACAGGTGCTGCAAATGTGATGACAAGGCAGAAAGATTCAGATTAATTGGGGAGTGTATTCGGTAAACGTAATGCTTTCAGATGCAAACCCAAAGGGTTACAATAGGGGTATGGTTTTTAATGAATTCCGTTGCTATGGTAACCCAAAATTTAACACACGCATGATGGTTCAGTTCCCCCGGTAGACCCGATCACTTTGATGCATCAGATGTTAACCCACATCCCATAGTGCCTGCTGTGAGCTGACCGGGTGCGTTGATGGCGATCGGCATTGCTATGGCAATACGGTAAAAGATATGTCAAAGTTGCTTCAATATGTTATAGACCAAGGTCTACTGAGTACATTAAAGTTGGAATGACATCTGTAGGTCAAAGCATGTCCGCACAGTAAGCGATCAAAAAGTGTGAATTTGACTCAATGCTGTTGCCATGGTAACCCAAAATTTACTGTTTACATGATGGGTCACTTCTAATGATCATGCCAATTGCTTTAATATATGACATGAGGTTACAAATCCTATTGTGTGCCCTATAGGCTCACTGCGTGTGTTTGATGGCGAATGGCGTTGCCATGGCAACACATATGTGAAAGATCCTCTTGTATGTTATAGACCAATGTCAAGTGACCACAGATAAGGTGGAACAATGTCTGTAGGTCAGTGTGTATTTGCACAATAATCTTTCAAAAAGGGTCCATTTTAAGCATAATATNAATCCCTCACTAGAAAAGTTCCTGAAGAAACTTTGAGAGGGATTGCCACTCTGTGCGGGACTCTCAAACCCTCAGCCAATCAGACAGCTGCATTCATTCCACAGCTGACAGGTGCTGCAAATGTGATGACAAGGCAGAAAGATTCAGATTAATTGGGGAGTGTATTCGGTAAACGTAATGCTTTCAGATGTAATTCTTTCAGACATAACCTGACAAATGACACATCAAACTGACAATAGGGGTATGGTTTTTAATGAATTCCGTTGCTATGGTAACCCAAAATTTAACACACGCATGATGGTTCAGTTCCCCCGGTAGACCCGATCACTTTGATGTATCAGATGTTAACCCACATCCCATAGTGTCTGCTGTGAGCTGACCGGGTGCGTTGATGGCGAATGGCGTTGCTATGGCAATACGGTAAAAGATATGTCAAAGTTGCTTCAATATGTTATAGACCAAGGTCTACTGAGTACATTAAAGTTGGAATGACATCTGTAGGTCAAAGCATGTCCGCACAGTAAGCGATCAAAAAGTGTGAATTTGACTCAATGCTGTTGCCATGGTAACCCAAAATTTACTGTTTACATGATGGGTCACTTCTAATGATCATGCCAATTGCTTTAATATATGACATGAGGTTACAAATCCTATTGTGTGCCCTATAGGCTCACTGCGTGTGTTTGATGGCGAATGGCGTTGCCATGGCAACACATATGTGAAAGATCCTCTTGTATGTTATAGACCAATGTCAAGTGACCACAGATAAGGTGGAACAATGTCTGTAGGTCAGTGTGTATTTGCACAATAATCTTTCAAAAAGGGTCCATTTTAAGCATAATATGGGCCCTTTTAACATAGGATTTGAATACGGGGCGTGGTTTTTGGTGGATCCTGTTGCCATGGTAACCCAAAATCCTTCAGAACCATGATAGAGCATCGCTGGTCATCAACCCGGTCAGTTTGATGTGTCATTTGTGGGGTTATGTCTGAAAGATTGGGCTGTAGGGCATTTTGGGTGGTGTTTTTGGCGAGCTGCGTTGCCATGGTAACCCCAAAATTAATTTAAACCCCATGGTTCACTTCTCCTTCCCTAACCGATCAATTTGACGTATCACACGTCATCACAGGTGGTTCTGTCTGCCCTATGTGTAAAACGGGCTATTCTGATGGCGTTTGACGTCACCACAGCCACGCGGTCTGAGTTTTGTACGAGATCTTTAAATCAAAAGTAGAACCATCCCTTGAGACCAAAAATGAGGTGGAACTGTGTCCGTAGGAGAAAGTATGTTATCGCCGTAAGCTCTCGAAAAAGGTCACGTTTTTGGCGTTTTTCGGAGCGTTTTTCATTCATTTTCAAAGGTAGGCGGGGTTTTTTGTGAATATCGTTGCCATGGTAACCTAAAACGCCATAAAACCAAGATCAATCACATCGGGTTTCCAATCCGCTTTGTAAGATATATGATACACGTCATAAAGTTTTACGGTTTGGGCGTTGGGACGTTTCGGGGACGCTTTTTGGCGTGCTGCGCCGCCATGGTAACTCGGATCTGAAATAAAAGTAATTCCACACTTCCCGTCATCGAGCCGGTCGATTTGATGTATGACTTGTCTGGGTGTGTCAGTTCGTTCGGGCCGCATTAATTCTGAAAGCTTGTATATATCAGCATAGTAAATGGAACACTAGAAAAGTTCCTGAAGAAACTTTAAGAGGGATTGCCACTCTGTGCGGGACTCTCAAACCCTCAGCCAATCAAACAGCTGCATTCATTCCACAGCTGACAGGTGCTGCAAATGTGATGACAAGGCAGAAAGATTCAGATTAATTGGGGAGTGTATTCGGTAAACGTAATGCTTTCAGATGTAATTCTTTCAGACATAACCTGACAAATGACACATCAAACTGACAATAGGGGTATGGTTTTTAATGAATTCCGTTGCTATGGTAACCCAAAATTTAACACACGCATGATGGTTCAGTTCCCCCGGTAGACCCGATCACTTTGATGTATCAGATGTTAACCCACATCCCATAGTGTCTGCTGTGAGCTGACCGGGTGCATTGATGGCGAATGGCGTTGCTATGGCAATACAGTAAAAGATATGTCAAAGTTGCTTCAATATGTTATAGACCAAGGTCTACTGAGCACATTAAAGTTGGAATGACATCTGTAGGTCAAAGCATGTCCGCACAGTAAGCGATCAAAAAGTGTGAATTTGACTCAATGCTGTTGCCATGGTAACCCAAAATTTTACTGTTTACATGATGGGTCACTTCTATGGATCATGCCAATTGCTTTAATATATGACATGAGGTTACAAATCCTATTGTGTGCCCTATAGGCTCACCGCGTGTGTTTGATGGCGAATGGCGTTGCCATGGCAACACATATGTGAAAGCTCCTCTTGTATGTTATAGACCAATGTCAAGTGACCAAAGATAAGGTGGAACAATGTCTGTAGGTCAGCGTGTATTTGCACAATAATCTCTCAAAAAGCGTCCATTTTAAGCATAATATGGGCCCTTTTAACATAGGATTTGAATACGGGGCATGGTCTTTGGTGGATCCTGTTGCCATGGTAACCCAAAATGCTTCAGAACCATGATAGAGCATCGCTGGTCATCAACCCGGTCAGTTTGATGTGTCATTTGTCAGGTTATGTCTGAAAGATTGGGCTGTAGGTCATTTCAGGTGGTGTTTTTGGCTAGCTGCGTTGCCATGGTAACCCCAAAATTAATTTAAAACCCCATGGTTCACTTCTCCTTCCCTAACCGATCAATTTGATGTATCACACGTCATCACAGGTGGTTCTGTCTGCCCTATGTGTAAAACGGGTGCTCCTGATGGCGTTTGACGTCACCACGGCCACGCGGTCTGAGTTTTGTACGAGATGTTTAAATCTGAAGTAGACCCATCCCTTGTGACCAGATATGAAGTAGAACGGTGTTGGTAGGTGAAAGTATGTGTTCGGAGTAAGCTCTCGAAAAAGGTAAAATTTTTGGCATTTTTCGGAGCGTTTTCCATTCATTTTCAATGGGAGGCGGGGTTTTTTGTGAATACCGTTGCTATAGCAACCCAAAACACCACAAAACCAAGATCAATCACATCGGGTTTCCAATCCGGTTCGTATGACATATGATACGCGTCATAAAGTTTTACGGTTTGGGCTGTGGGACGTTTCGGGGACGCTTTTTGGCGAGCTGCGCCGCCATGGTAACTCGGATCTGAAATAAAAGTAATTCCACACTTCCCGTGAACAAGCTGGTCGATTTGATGTATGAACCGCCTGGATCCGTCGCTCCGTTCGGGCCGCATTAATGTCTACGGAAGAATAATAAATAAATCTATAAATAAATAAATAAATCTAGTCCAGAGACCCGTTTAGAGGTGTAGAATAATAGGTTTGCCATTCGCAATGCATTTGCATTGGGACTCCATTCATTATGGCAATCCCTAATAAATAAATAAATCTAGTCAGAGACTCGTTTAGAGGTGTAGAATAATAGGTTTGCCATTTGAATGGAGTCCTATGGGGACTCCATTCATTATGGCAATCCCTAAATATTGATTATTTGGATTCTACACTTGAGAAAACGTTTTTTTTGGTCCCTATGGTTCAGCCATTTCTCCACCTTCTTCTTCTTCTTCTGTCAAAATTCACATGCAGCAATGCATTGTGGGAAATACCCTTCATTGAAGTCTGCACTGATCCGGACTTCGGCGAAGTGCGGATCAAGCATTCGAAAGGGGAGGAGCCAAGGGCACGATTCCCCACTCTGGAGAATCGGAACACCCTATGCACTTGCGCCCCTAATCGGGAATTTGAAGTGCGCAAGTGCGGGTATTGGGACAGGGCCACTGTCCAATCATTCCTTCCGGGCTGAGCCATTTGATTGGTTGATGTTTTTAAACAAATACGGGAGAACCACTTAATTTTTTTTATTTCGTTTTTTTTAATCTTCACAACATATTTTTCTCCATGCTGTGTTAAAACGTTTTTAATGGGTATGAAAAAAATATGTTAAGCTAATTTGTTATGCAAATCAAGTAGTACCAGAAAGCAGCTGAAGCATCTCTGACTTTTGCTGATGTTAGCCATCCTTTGAATCATCATTCTGTAGCCACGTTCTTCTCTGTCTTTTCTTCCTCCTGGGTCTCTGGCTTAATGCAGGTTAACACTTGAGTTGCATTCTGCACCTCCTCAGTCATCACCAACCTGAGAAGGCAGATGAAAAAGTGCACAACTTAATCTTGCAAGAGCTTGTTAACACTGAATAATTCACAGTTCACAGAAGTCTGGCACGAGGAAGGAGAAGTTGCTCTGAAGTAATCGTCAGAGCTGATGTAAAGCAAGAGTAATGTCTTGGTCACCTTGAACAGGATGGTCCGCGTCAGTTCTTGTCTTATCAAGATCCAATGTTACCGGACTGCTGAACATTTCATTAATTTTCAGATGGTAATAAACACTTTGCAGTGAAAAAGCTCATGAAAACTATGGTGAACAGAAACAGAAGTGCTTATATAGATCTGAGATGCAAAATTGGGCTTAGATGTGATACAAATTGAGGGAATTTGAAAATCATAAATATAAATGGTAAAATAAAAGCATATTACAAGAGTGGTAGTGCTAATTGCTGATTAAACTTTCCAAATGTTGTACCCTAAGCACTCGAATAAGGTATTCATGATTAAAACAACTTTTGTTTACCAGTTGTAGGTTGCTCTTTGAATGACATGAAAGTATAAATCCCCTTCGCGATATTTGACCCGCGGGTCTTGCTGTGTTTTTTTTTTTTTTTTCTTTGTAGTGTAACATCATCAGGCATCCAGAGAATCTAAACATGTTATACATCGTTTGAAAGCTAAAAGTCTCGTGATTCCAATGATGTATGCCAATAAAGGATATAATCAAAGCTTTTGACACAATCAGCATTTTTGTCAAACCACTTGACTTAAAAAAAATTCTATCTTACTATCTTAAATTGGTATGTTTAATTAAAGCGTTTTGTGCAAAAATGGCAGAAACGCTAAGAGGGTAAAGAAACAAAGATTAATTCTGATTGATAAACTAAATGCGAGTCTGAGTGGGGCCATAGAAATTGTGTGGAGTTGGTTAAAGACAGGAACATTTGCCTCTGGTCTTGGCCCATCAGTGACTAGTATTTAGCTTGTCAAGTCCTTTTACAATTCATCTTGATTTTTCCGAACTGATATTATTCATAAAGCTATGTTGTAGTGGAAGAATTTGGTTATGAACGAGTCAGGTGAGTGAATTTTATAAAAAAAAGGAGTTTTAATATAAAATAATGTCCTATGAACTCAGGACATGAGTCAGGACAGATTTCAAGAAATCAGCTACTAAGAATGTTCAGTGTGCATCATGACATGTTCAAGGCCTATCATTCTTTAATTAAGGGACTCTACAGTATATATACTACAGAGTGCTCTCAAAGCCCATTCAGGTGACCAAACATGGACATCTTTTAAATCTTTCATGACGTTCCTCCCTGGACAGACTATCAGGCTCCAGCACTGATATGTCAAGACACAAAAAACTGAGAATGAGTCAATATATGATCATGGTTATTCACTGTACAGTCTCCTCGTGTTTGCGTGAGAACATCAATTTGTTATTAGTTGATGATGGTTGTGTGCATTAAAATTTCACACAGACTTAATCAGTAAGGTGAGCCCAACACTACTTTCTTGATGTGAGTTTTTAGTGACAATGAAGCAGAGAGCATTAATCATTGATATGCTATCAAGAAAAGCAGGCCAGGTGTCTGTGTTCAGACTATACAGTAGAGATACCATTCAAAGTTTAAATGGGCCCCAGAAAAGTCAACTTTACTTTTACTGAACTGCCATTTTAGCATCTTTATCGTATATACAGTAGTCGATGGTTATATGCACAACGCTTATACACTCTCAGAAATAGTGGTACGAGACAAGAACAATTTTGTACCTATAAGTAAATTGTTTTAAAATGTTCCCTTAAAAGTACAATATTGGTCTTTAAAAGGCCAGAAATGCCCCTCTGAGGGTTCAAATTGATATAAAGTACACATTTGTACCATTTCAACTGCACCTGCAACCCTGGCCAAGGCTGGTTAATCTCCATTTTATTAAGTTTCATCGATCATTTTCAATATTATGGTTTACATGTTGGTTTTAGACTTCAAAACGTGGCATAATTTTACTGTTTTAGTGAAACAACTTCATAAGGTACAAAAATGGACCTGGACTAAGGGGTACACGCCCAGCGACAAGAAGGGTACAAATTCTTGTCGCTGGGGGTGTAGTATGGAATTAAATTTCAGTCAAAAACCCTAAGCGTGATTTTCTGCAGCGCGCACGCGTATTAAACCGTGTGCGCGCGTGCAATCCACAGCACGCGAGTGAATTCACCCCACACGCCCACGTATGATTTATTACACAAGTATTCATGAACCGCGCGTGTGGATCTCCATACAGGCGCCTGTTCATGAAGCTCTCATACGAGCGTGAAGGCAAACCAGAAGAGGCTGCGCGCGCGCGAAAGGAAAGTAATTATGACTGTTTGGAGGAGGAGACTAAGGCCCGGTGTGATCCTCATGTGGTTGGTTTTTTTATATCAGTCACCGCCCACTGAAAGAACCAGCGGCAGCTTCCTGCTAGTGGTGGAACAAGAACCAGACATAGAACCAGCTGCCGTCGTCATTTATTTTAATTAGCAGCAGCAACAACAGGTGGTGTGAAGGATTCAAGTAAAGGCAAGGCAAGGCAAGGCAAGTTTATTTGTATAGCACAATTCATGTACAGGACAATTCAAAGTGCTTTACATGAAACAAAAGCATAAGTAGAAGAATGAAAACATAATTTAAATAAACAGAATTAGAACAAAGACAATAAAATACTTGGCGTGTTTGAACGTGCGCCGAGTTTAAAGAATAATGAACTTTGAAGATAAAGAAAATCGCGCGTTAAAACGAAAACTTAAGTTTCAAATAAACGAGGAGTTTGTTAAAATAAAATCAAAAAGGTTTTAAACTTGCAAAACAAGGTAACAATTGATAAAACGAGAGCCGAGTCGGCTTAAAGAAAATTAAGTAAAACTAAGATGAAGATGACGAAAGTCTTGAAAAAAAAAGAAAAAAACAGAGCAGGGCCCAAAAAGCGTTTCAGGCGATGGAGCTGCCGGAGTTTCAGGAGAGAAAGGGAGAGAGCGAGAGTCTGATGACGCCTCGGGAGGTGTCAATTATAGACTATTTCGCCCACCTCTGGGTGTGGCTATCACTGGCTCTTAGCCAATGATAAATCCGTTTTTGGGAATTTAAATTTTAGGACTGCCCTCTGGTATCGGTTACAGATTCTTTTATTATATCAAATAAAAACGCTTGCTCATCCACTCTTTGTGAAACTACCATTACCATCAATTTTACCTACACAACCCTCTCGTTGCTACTAATTTGGTTTGTGGAAGAAAAAAAGAGATAAACGGTTTCTTCTCAAGGCAGCTTGCACTCTTTAGTGCTATCGCCTGGTTTATGTCACCCTGAAGACAGTAAAATCATAATAATAACACAGTTAAGATGTATTAAAATAAAGTTAGTAGTTATGCAGTCCCAAAAATGATCTGTGTAAGTGTTTGTCATTTTTGTATTTTGGTAAATCACATCTCTCCCATGACCAGCTTGCACTTGCGACAGCATCAGTCACCTCTGTTTGACAGCTTGTGACAGCACCAGGAACTTCAAGGCCACCAGAGGGGCTGGTCCAGGCTAGCACTGCCATCTTCTGGCAGCTACTTTGTCAGCTTGTTGCACGCTGGGCAGTTGGTGGCACCTGCTATGACACAAGTGACACTCCAGGCAGCCACAACTGCCCTGAATTGTTCTGGAACCTTGATGAACATAAGTTTAATAAAAGATAAATTAATGCTTCTGCATTATGGACACTGTATATGGACAGAGTCCTTGGGAAATGTGTTTTTATTTACTTAATTCACTTGTTATTTTTATTACTTTTGTTTGCATTCTTTGTAATAGCTTAGCAACACTGATAACCAAATTTATTTTTTCAATTAACTAAAAAATTATACAAATTACAATGGCCCCGTAGTGAGTATGATTCTTAACACAATGTCTGATAGAGTCAAAGGGTACAGATAAATCTGCAATAACATTTTTAACATATAAAACAAAAAATAAAATAATACAGGGGTTACAGTATCTTTGTAATGTAAGGCTGTAACATATATAACATAATTAGAGTGGCAAGAGCCAGGCATCATTACGTACATTTTCCACTGATAGGTTTTTGTCTGATTACTGTTTCAAACACTGGAAATGGTTTCTCAGTTCATTTTTAAAACAAATAACAGTAGGCAGACAATTGTTAAACATTTTAACAGTGGATGTGGTTTTTATCCAAAATATAAATGACATTTCTAAGTTTCTGATACTTTTGGGGTATATTTTCAAAATAAAACAGCATTTGTAGAGTATCCAGTACAGTTTTATGGCCAATTCTAAACCAGTCGATAATTACCTTACAGAAAGCTACGGTGATACAACAAAAAAAGAACAAATGTAGTAATGTGTCTTCACTTTCTCCAGAAAAAACACACAGTTACATTCCTTGAAGTTTATGATACAGGGTAGTAGTTAGTTTACAGATATGCAAGAAGAAATACACCGTTGTGCTCCCTGCAGATCAGAGTCCTGTCAGAGGGACAAAAACATCTCTTTTCAAGTTCCTTGTCTCTCTGGTTTATGGAAACCTTAAAAACAGGAAATGTACCAGAGATATGAATTATTGTCGACACTTTCAGGACCTGCATTAAACATACATTAAGTAACTAACAATTATCCTCAGTATAATTATTATAATATAGTAGATCTTACAGGTGACAGATGATCCCATGGGTTCTTGTTTTGAAACAACAGTGATGTGAACATCTACAGGCTGCACTAAAGTTTGACATCTTCACTGATCAATAAAGCCTGAAATGTCCTGTATCATATAACACAGGATGTTTTTAACAAACCAAACTGACTGCAACACATACAACTGTATAACTAGCGCTATAGTAGCTGTGCTCCACAAACATGCTGTGCTATTAACTCGATTAACTCACATTTTGAAAATAAAAGCGGCAATTTTTACTTGTAAAAGCATCCAGAATTATAGCCACTTTAAAAACCTTTGTAAAACACCACACTATTTGAAAATCTGTTACGATTTCAGTGAGATAAGAGTGTTTGCGTTTGTGCAGCTCACATACGTTCCATTCAGAGCTTCACTGTGGTAAGCTGGCAGCCAGTGACCGTCTAAAAGCGTGGCTAACAACGGATGTCTCTGCCAAAAATGCCATGAATTCGTCTGGCAGCAGCCATGGCACCAGCAGTTGGAACCGGAAGTGTCACCACGGCCTCTAATTTCTCTGGCAGCAGCCGTGGCACCAGCAGCTGGCCCCAGAAGTGTCACCACTGCCTTTAGTTTCTCTGGCAGCAGCCATGGCACCCCGGAAGCACAACTACGAGCTGCCAGCAGCCAACCAGAAGTACCACTTTGAGCTGCCAGCAGCCAACCAGAAGTGCCACTGCGAGCTGCCAGGGTCACAATTTGCACTTGGCCATACTGCGCATTTCCTGCGCCGAAGCAGCCAATAGGGCGTCTAGTGATTTATATACACCGGCCACTTTATTAGGTACACCTGTCCAACTGCTCGTTAACACTTAATTTCTAATCAGCCAATCACATGGCGGCAACTCAGTGCATTTAGGCATGTACACATGGTCAAGACAATCTCCTGCAGTTCAAACCGAGCATCAGTATGGGGAAGAAAGGTGATTTGAGTGACTTTGAACGTGGCATGGTTGTTGGTGCCAGAATGGCTGGTCTGAGTATTTTAGAAACTGCTGATCTACTGGGATTTTCACGCACAACCATCTCTAGGGTTTACAGAGAATGGTCCAAAAAAGAAAAAATATCCAGTGAGCAGCAGTTCTGTGGGCGGAAATGCCTTGTTGATGCCAGAGGTCAGAGGAGAATGGCCAGACTGGTTCGAGCTGATAGAAAGGCAACAGTGACTCAAATAACCACTCGTTACAACCAAGGTAGGCAGAAGAGCATCTCTGAACGCACAGTACGTCGAACTTTGAGGCAGATGGGCTACAGCAGCAGAAGACCACGCCGGGTGCCACTCCTTTCAGCTAAGAACAGGAAACTGAGGCTACAATTTGCACAAGCTCATCGAAATTGGACAATAGAAGATTGGAAAAACATTGCCTGGTCTGATAAGTCTCCATTTCTGCTGCGACATTCGGATGGTAGGGTCAGAATTTGGCGTCAACAACATGAAAGCATGGATCCATCCTGCCTTGTATCAACGGTTCAGGCTGGTGGTGGTGGTGTAATGGTGTGGGGAATATTTTCTTGGCACTCTTTGGGCCCCTTGGTACCAATTGAGTATCGTTACAACGCCACAGCCTACCTGAGTATTGTTGCTGACCATGTCCATCCCTTTATGACCACAATGTACCCAACTTCTGATGGCTACTTTCAGCAGGATAATGCGCTATGTCATAAAGCTGGAATCATCTCGGACTGGTTTCTTGAACATGACAATGAGTTCACTGTACTCAAATGGCCTCCACAGTCACTCGATCTCAATCCAATAGAGCATCTTTGGGATGTGGTGGAACGGGAGATTCGCATCATGGATGTGCAGCCGACAAATCTGCGCCAACTGTGTGATGCCATCATGTCAATATGGACCAAACTCTCTGAGGAATGCTTCCAGCACCTTGTTGAATCTATGCCATGAAGAATGGAGGCAGTTCTGAAGGCAAAAGGGGGTCCAACCCGTTACTAGCATGGTGTACCTAATAAAGTGGCCGGTGAGTGTACATGTCTATGATACACCAGACCCATCCTTAAAATTTGTGGGAAAATAGTATGCATTTCGAGGAAGTATTTGAAGAATCCTTGGAATTTGGACAGTTCTTGTCGTGGCCAGGCTGCTTAATCGAGCTACCAATGGAACCAGTAGCTGTACATCTAGATGGATGTACTTACGGAGGGACAGATGTACGACCTACGGGCTGACGTATGGACAGGCAGACGAATGGATGGATGGATGGATGGATGGATAGATAGACAGACAGCTACATCTGTACGTCCGTACAGGTATGGGTGGGCAGGCGGACATGCAAAAATGTGAATAAAAGTACAAACATACTTATTTAAAAAATTAAGGGTTTCTACATGGTTTGTTTATGTATGAATTTACAGTTGAGGAGCTTTGGCCACTGAGGAAACGGAATACCGATTATAAAACAGAAGTGGCCGGTGGCCACTGGCCTTTTATAAAACCATTTTCAGATCGGCAGACCGTTTTCAGATCGACATTTGCCAATCTGAGAGTGGCAAATGCTGGTTTTCACAAAACGGTAAAGGTGCATTCACACCGGCCACTTTGTCAACGTCAAGCAACGCTGATAACGCTCCAAATTTGACGTTTGAAGTTGAAGCTCATAACGCCTGCCAGTCAGAGCGCATAGGCGTTAAAGCTCGTAAAGCCTGACCGAAAAAGAGCGGGGCTTCCTTTGTTATGGGATGTTCGGAGCTATTGCGGATCATACTGAGACAGTGGCTTGGATTTATTTACTTCATAGATCTAGACAACGTCGACGTCGGGTGCATCAGCGCCGTTTGTGGATACACCCCATTCTTCAAATGCGTTCTGAGTTTGGTGAGTTTAACCATTTGCTCCAGGAGCTACGTTTGAATGAGGTTGATTTATCTTCCATTTTGGCTGATCCCGCTTCTTTCCGGCTACGTGCTGTGACGTCTTACGTCACTACGATGAGACGCTCTGATTGGTTGACATGCCGCTTCAAGAGCATTATGAACGTCAAAAGTTCAGCTAGCTGAACTTTGAGCTTTTCTAGCTTTTCAAGCTTTTCAAGCGTCAACGCCTGAAACGCTAGAAAAGCTTGAAAAGTTGCCGCTCATAACGCTCACAAAGCGACGCAGAGCCGTTGACGTCTGTCTGACGCCCGTCCGCCATGGACTTTACATATAAACTTGCCGCTTATGAAGTTGATGGTTGGGCCGTTGTGAATGCACTATAAGCCAATTGGCGCTTTCGGATCTCGGCCCTACTGAAAAATAATCGACTTCTTGAGTGTGAAATAGTGTCAAATTTAACATTTGTTCTATTTTTTATTGCCAAATCATGAGTTCTTAATATCTGATATAGAAAACCTTTCTGTTCTGTTACTAACTGGAACTTAATCTGTGTCGTTATGTCCATGCAAGCGTATCTGGTGCATCTGTTACCAGTGTTATATTGGATCCACTCTACGAGTATAACTCAGTCTGTTTGAGAATTTTATTCTCCTATATTGTAATTGCGTTAATAAATCATTTCCAATTATCTGTTATCAATACGGAACACTGCTACCCGTGTTTACAGTCTAAATGACCACCAACAGATAAATGCACACAACGCTTATATGCACAAAACTGCACCGAGATTGTACATATAACCGTCAACCACTGTATATATATTAGTGCTGTCATGAGATTAAAAATTAATTGAGATTATTTAATTTTGAGCAGTAATTAATTAATCTAATTAATCTTATTTTTAATCTCATTTAATAATAGCTAAGAAAAACACTTATTTTTAAGTATTTTAATTTAAATTCATTATATTATTGGCAGACTAACAGAATAAACAAAAAAATGGCTTTATGAAGTCTTTATTGTCATCGTAAATTACAGTGCTTTGAGTTTGAACATCAAAAATTCCTCACAAAACAAAATGCTGAAAAACTCATTTCTAGTGGGGTGCAAAGAACATAGTAGCTATGCTAACATTATGCTCATTTTTTTTCAGCCATTCACTGAGACAGACCCGCTTGTTCAGATGTTCTGGTAGCAAAGCTGCCCTTTTCTTTTGGACTATATGACCTGCGAGGCTAAAAAGTCTCTCACAAGGAACTGAGGTAGCTGGAGAGGCCAGGTACTTGCGTGCCAGGGTTGACAGATTTTCATAGGCTCATGAATGAGCACACCACCACTGCACTGGACAATCATCAATATCAATGCTGGCCTCTGCTCTGTAGCATTGCAGCTCTCCTGACTCCATTCTATTGTCTTCTGAGTCAGAGTCAGACCCCAGCAGAAGAGCACCCTTCCTCTTCTTCTGCACTGGTTCACCCTCCGCTGTGGAGTGCTGGACAGTAGCTGCTCTTCTGGGTTCTGCTGCTTGGAGCATGCTCTCCAGACTTGTCCACACCTGAATGAATTAATAAACAAATGAATGAATAAATGGACAGGTGAATAAATGATTATCACTGAGTGCCTTTGGGCTGCTTTATTTTCCTTTTATGTTGTGAAGCATTTGTCTTGCATTTCTGATGTATGAAAAATGCCATTTAAAGCTTGATTTGACAAATTTCATAAGTTCATAAGTTCACAAGTCCACATCATCCTTATAGTTTTACCTGTTCCCTCTGTTCTCTAGGGAGACATTTCAAATCCTTAAAGCCTGGATCCAGTGCTGTGGCCATCTTAAACCATGTGTCATTGGCATCAGCTCGCCGTGCTGCCAGGTCTTTCTGGAAAGCATTCTTGAACTTTACCACATAGGCTGGATCATCATCTGTGATGTTCATGACACGGTCCAGATGGCGAAAAGCAGGCAGCACTACAGAGCAAGAGACGTAGGCCTTACCACCCAGCAACTCAGTCACATACCTGCAGAGGTGGATAAAGAAAATAAACTTAGCTGGATTGTTAAATAAATCTCTACATGGTTTTCAATGTAATTGTCAGTAAAAGTAACTACCAAATGCACATTCATTTTTGGATTACACACGTGATAATGTTATCAGCGTACATGAGTATCTTACAGTAAAATAGACAGATATTTACTTTATCTGGTCTTACCTGCATGGTTCAAGCAGAAGTTCCAGTCTCTGCAGTTTCCCCCACTCAGCTTCGGTTGGCCTGAACAGCCTCTCGGTTCCGTCGGAGGCGTGAAATCATTGCGAGTGTCGAATTTTAGTGGATCGGTACATCTTGAATAAGTTGTTCCCGTGAATTTCCAAGTGCTACTTGTTGCTGGTTAAGTTCTGTGGTACTCACGGGGCTTTGCTTAAAATGTCCAACAATCTTGCGGCACTTTGTTAGCACACCACCAAACCCACTGCTGTCGAGGCAGACTGTGATAGTCCTCTGGAGAACATGAGCACTGCAGTCGATGTGCTGGTATGGAAGGGCTCTCATAGTAGCACACATGTTGGCTGCACTATCTGTACTGATTGTGGATAACTTATTTTCAATTCCCCAGTCATTTGCCACCTTGAGGAACTGTTCGGTGCATAGTTTTATGGTTTTTGAACATCAAAACGTGGAAGGTTTTACTGAGTGATTATGTCACGTACATTTGAGCTATGTAAACATCTTAATTTCTTCTTTCCACAAACTCAATACATAGAAACAGATGCATTCACTGTTGGAGTTGTGGCTTTTTTGTTGTTTGTTTTTTGATCTATGTTTTCATTATGTTTTTTCCAGGGTTCCCCTGTGACTTTTTCTCATGTTTCCTATTTTATTTTGTTAGCGTCCCTGTTTCTTGTTTTCCTCATTTTTCTGTGGTTTACATTGATAGTTAGTTCAAGTGTTTCCTGCAGTAGATGGAGGACGCTAGGGCACTGCCCTCCCTATCAAAAACATGATGTGGCAACAAATAAGAAATACTTCTTTTTTTAAAATTACATGTATTTAGAGTTAAAACACTCATATGTATATTCATATACAAATCAAATCAAATCAAATCACTTTTATTGTCATATACTGAGAAGATTGTATAAATAATTCCTGAAAGACAGAAATTGCTTTGTAAAACATGATTTCCTCCTGCTTCTCCACTTCTCATGTGTGTAGTTCAGCTCTGGGGCGCTGGAGAAAGCGCCCTCAGGAGGTGGGCTCTTAGACAAATCTTAGATTTGTGGCTAGTGCTTATAAAGGTTTTTCTCACCTCAAATTTTATTTTTCTTTAAAACAAACCCTCACTCTCGAACCTTAGCAGTCTAATGCTAGCAGGAATGAAGATTTTATTCATCTAGAACTTTCAAGTGTTTTTTTTCTTCCTTTTTCTCTCGGACCATGACAGTCGGCTAGGCCTACCAGATTAAATTAGCTTGGAACACCATGAAAAAAGAACATGGCCAATAAAAGACCAAGAGAACAAGGTAAAATGAATGATGAATTTCCCAAGACTAGCTTGAACATTGTAACTGTGTCTGAGATGCACACATATGCTGACGTTGGCTCGGACATGATTTCGCTTCCAGAATCAGCCCCGTGTACCCCTGCATCTAAGAAAGGAAAAGTAGAGCCAACGCTTTCTGAGTTACAAGACAACATCGTGAGACTTGTTGCCAAAAAAAAATTAAGGAAAGTGCTGAAAATCTTGAAAAGCTCTGAATCTAAAGGTTAATGAGATGGAGCGATACTACAGAAGGTGGAACCTTTGACTGGCTGTGTGAGCAAGAAGGAGAAGAAGTGAAACAACGTGTCATGGAGGTCTGCAAAGCGATCATACCAGACTTAGATCAAAGTCCAAGCATCTGCATAGATGTGAGCCATCGGATTGGAAAGAAAGAAGATAACAAGAATCGACCGGTGATAATGAGATTTATCTCCAGATCAGTCAGAGATCATGTGTTGAAATCTGTGAAGGGCTCGGATTTATTGAGTAGGTGCAGAGTGAGCTTTCTGCAGGAACACAGGATCTTTTGCTAACTGGAACTCGTGCTGCCCTGTGGTGAGAAAAGGCCAGAGTCAATGGGTGGAAACACAAGTGAGTTTTATCAGTGATATTGGAAACAAAGTTCAGTGTTAACCTACTACTTACGTAGTACTTACAGACGGACTCAATGATTGCAACTGATGGACTATGATGTGTCTAACCCATTTATTCACAGGACATACAAGAAAAGGTAATTTATTGGAAGGTATTATCTTAATTTTAGTTATTACAAATCTAAACTGGTCACAACCTAATTAAGTTGATGGATAATAGTGGAGGTTTTTCTTAGTAAATCCAGCAGTACTTCCTGTGTATTTACCTACTTATTACATGTGGTAATTACCACATATATGCTACAATTTTCCAGGTAATGTATAAGGTAAATGCTGAGTAATATCTGCTGTACTTTCTCTGTATTTACCTACTTATTACACATGGTAATTAGTATTAACACACCAAGATTTACCATACAAGTACCAGGTAATTTCTTAGTAATTGGGGGATTGTAAAAGGAAGCATTACCAAAAAACTTGTCCAGTCCAATATCTTGGATGCTTCCACTGTGACGTGCTCCGGATTTTAATAATTACAGAGATAGAATTGGATTTTTGCCCCCTAATTCCAAATCTTCTCTCTCTTGTTTGATCTTTCACAGGGTGGCCAAATTAAGTAGGTGACTTAGTTCAGGATCTTCAACATCCATCAGAGGATGAATAGGTTGAACACATTGATAAGGAGGGCTGGTTCTGTTCTGGGAACTGATCTCAAGTCTCTTGAGTTGATTGTCCAAAGGAGGATGGTTAGGAAAATGAAAATCATTATGGAGAACCCTCATCATCCTCTTCACAACACAGTAACTCAACAACTGAGTGTCTTCAGTCAAAGGCTTCTTCAGATCCGCTGCAGCACAGACCGCTACAGGAGATCTTTCTTGCCCACAGCTATAACCTTCTATAATGGCTCCCTGAAGGAGAACTGAGCTACAACAACACTTAATTTCCCCTGGGGGATTAATAAAGTATTTTTGATTTGATTGATTTGACCTTCATGTAGCTGGTTCCATCCTGCCCTCATGTTTCCAGACGTGAACAGCTTGGAATGGCCAGTGTGCAGAGATGTATCAGTATTTATCATGTAACACTGGAGCAGCATCAGGCAGTATATGTTGTGCAAAGCTGTATATTTTGGTTAAATCTTTTGGCATAAATCTAATCCCATAGGGAGATAATTACTTAAAGGTGGTAAAGAGGATTTTGTAGCAAATTTAGATGTCAAATTTACTTTAAAAATCATTTTATCGTCTTGTAGTGACCTTGTACTTATGGTTTCTAAAAGAAAAAGTTATAATATTCATAAATCATAGACCTGGTGAGGCTTGAAATAAAGTTGCCACTAGATAATGAACCAGTTTCGTTATCTATTGGCTACTAGCTTGTCTATCACACTTTTATTGCGAAAAGTAATAATAAACCGCCCTTTACCATTGATGATCCCAACATGTTTGAAGAAATAAAATTGTAATAGTTCCAGAAAAAACTCCAGCGATGCCGATAGTAAACAAACAATGGGGGATTTCTTCACAAATTTCGAACGGAGGCATTTCTACCATTGAGGGAAGAGCATGCGCACTACTCGAAAAACAACAAACAGCTGTTGAGCTTCTCATTCGGGGCAAAATCGTCTTTGCCACCTTTAAATAGACCATTCCATTAAAAATAGCTTTTCTGAGGTTTCTTTTGAATATTTTAGCTCCACGGGTGTTCTTACCTTCATAGTGGGTGTTAAAACAGGTCAGCAACTTCTCTTTCAGTTTTTATCTCTCAAACTACGCATGAGGCGATAACACCCAAGTTCTCCTGAGTTCAAACAGCCTGTATTTGTTTCGTCACAACTCCTCTGCTATTAGTATTCATCAGCTCCCGCAGTTGAGACCACGCCTAGCAGGCTGTTGGCTAAAAGCCATAGCATAAACATGTATCAAACAGGAAGAGACTCGATGCGCTGTTGCCATGCGGGGCGGGGAAGGAAACAAGAAGCCTTGCTCTCATAGGCTAGTTTTTTAGCCAATTTGACTCCAGCAAATTCGCACAATGAATATTAATGAGTTGCGGCCGGAGCCAGCCGAATGTTCACACAGACAGATTAAAAGGTCTGTTAATCAGTGTTTCCTAACGTTTTTTAGATATATAAATGTTTCATATTATAGGTTGTAGAAGTTAAGTCCATTACTTCACTTCTGAGTAGGGTGGCCAGATGTCCCTATTTGCGCGGGACTGTCCCGCATTTTCATGATTTTTTATGTGTCCCTCATTAATTGGCTGTCCCGCATTTCTGACAGAGAGCCACCAAACGTGCGTCTATAAATAGCTTGTCTTAACATGTGAGGAGAGCAGCCAGCGCTTATTGATAAGGAGGCTGCAGGCTATGTGTGTGTGTGCGGTGAAGTGTGGGTAAGCTGTCAGCCTGTCAATCAAAACGCTGGGTGCATGTTCAGTGAAGTCAACGTGTCAACGTCACTACGTAACTCAAAGAAAGAAAGAGCTGAGAGAAGTGTCTCTGCAAATTTTCGCCTTTGCGCCACGGTAGCAAAAAAGAAGACACAAACATGCCCAAGGTTGGTTATAAGGTGAGTAATTATTTTAACAAATCAGAGGCAAAATGGATGGAGGGAGGGAAGGGGGAGATCGTGCGCTGGGTGTGGCAGCCAATCAAACTGCAGCGAAAACAAAAAAAAAACTGACCAAAACAAGCGGTTGAAACCAAATTTGATTTATTTATTACAATGGAGGACTCTGGGGAAAGTCAGAAGATCAGACTAATTAGGCCTACAGCTTTTATTTCGAGCTCCTATTGTAATTAACATCAACAAGATGGACAATTTGTGTTGGGGTTTTGTAAATGCCAATGAAATGAAAAATGAAAATTTATTTGTAGAGCACAATTCATATACAAGGCAACTCAAAGTGCTTCACAAAACAATAAAATCAATTTAAAAACAATTTAGATATAATATCATTACACAATCATTACATAAATCAGGTAAAACAGTAAAAGCAAAGAGTGCAGACAAACGCTCTAAGGTCCATACACGAGTAAACAGTTCAGTTTTCAGCCTAGATTTAAACATTGCTTGAGTTGAGGCTTCTCTCACATCTTTTTGTCTATTCCAGCTGTAACCTTCATAAAACTGGAATGAGGCCTCACCATTCTGTGCCCTGACTGTGGGTTCCACCAGGTCACCTTTTCCTGAACTTCTTAAAAGCCGAGGTGGTTCATATGACTCTATCATATCAGAGATGTACTTTGGTGCTAAACAATGAAAGGACTTGTACACAAGAAGAGCTACTTTAAACTCAATTCTCTGAGCCACAGGAAGCCAGTGGAGGGACTTGAGCACTGGACTAATATGGTCATATTTTCTAGTCAAAACTCTAGCAGCAGCTTTTTGAATGTACGTACTGCAGTTGTTTTTCAGCTTGCTTAGTGAGGCCAGTCAGAACCCCATTACAGTAATCTAATTTGCTGGAGACAAATGTGTGGATTAGTCTCTCAAAGTCTGGTTTAGACACTATCCCTTTGATTCTAGAAATGTTTTTCAAATGGTAATAAGCTGGACTATGTTACAGAGTTAATGTGGCTCTTCATGTTTAGGTCTTAGTCCATGATTACAGATGTGTTTAACTGCAATACTGTGGTCAGTTGCTATTTGTACAGTTGTTATATTGTTGAAATAATATATATAATTTCTTAAAGAACAGTAGCCAAGGCTGCCAAGCTGTGCCGTATGCATTTTCGTTGTCCGCCGCAAGCGTCAGCTGCGTCCCACATTGTCCCCCCCAAACCTACTCCCTGTCCCACATCTGGTGAGTTTGCATCTGGTCACCCTACTTCTGAGGCTGTTAGTCCAGGACCTGGTTGACGCTCTTTGTTCCGACGTTGACTGATTGAATTACTATGTTGTTGAATAAACATCCTTAAGCGTGAATTGTTGTGGTGATGCTTCTTGTTTAACTGATTGCATTCCAGGTGAAATATTAACAGGAGTAATTCGTTACATTCATTCAGCGTCTTAACGCCACAGCGGTCAAAAACCAAACACAGAAACAACCTAGAAAGTAAAAGCGCAGAAGGAGACTACACAGGCAACACAGGGACATGGGAAATAAACACACACCAAAATGATATCACAGGACAAGCCTGGAAAAACACTCACCAAAGAAACAGATCAAACAAAACTAATTTATCGACAACCACAACAATAGAATTCTACCGTTTAGTGTCTTTTTTTTATTTTTTTATTTTTTTTTTATTGAGCATCACCAATATGATACATAGATACACATACAGGTGGATCACACTGCTCATGTTTATATTTGAACTTTTCTCTCGCCCCCAAGAACATGTTGGACACCATTCCATAAAGAATTATTATATTATAATATTATTGAATGATTGAATGAGGTAAGACTAAATACATAAAAGGAATAGATAAATGTATACAGTGGGGCAAAAAAGTATTTAGTCAGCCACCAATTGTGTAAGTTCTCCCACTTAAAAAGATCAGAGAGGCCTGTAATTTTCACCATAGGTATACCTCAACTATGAGAGACAAAATGAGGAAAAAAAATCCAGAAAATCACATTGTCTGATTTTTAAAGAATTTATTTGCAAATTATGGTGGAAAATAAGTATTTGGTCACCTACAAACAAGTAAGATTTCTGGCTTTCACAGACCTGTAACTTCTTTAAGAGGCTCCTCGGTCCTCCACTCGTTACCTGTATTAATGGCACCTGTGTGAACTCGTTATCAGTATAAAAGACAACTGTCCACAACCTCAAACAGTCACGCTCCAAACTCCACTATGGCCAAGACCAAAGAGCTGTCAAAGGACACCAGAAACAAAATTGTAGACCTTCACCAGGCTGGGAAGACTGAATCTGCAATAGGTAAGCAGCTTGGTGTGAAGAAATCAACTGTGGGAGCAATTATTAGAAAATGGAAGACATACAAGACCACTGATAATCTCCCTCGATCTGGGGATCCACGCAAGATCTCACCTCGTGGGGTCAAAATGATCACAAGACCGGTGAGCAAAAATCCCAGAACCACACGGAGGGACCTAGTGAATGACCTGCAGAGAGCTGGGACCAAAGTAACAAAGGCTACCATCAGTAACACACTACGCCGCCAGGGACTCAAATCCTGCAGTGCAAGACGTGTCCCCCTGCTGAAGCCAGGACACGTCCAGGCCCGTCTGCGGTTTGCTAGAGAGCATTTGGATGATCCAGAAGAGGATTGGGAGAACATCATATGGTCAGATGAAACCAAAATAGAACTTTTTGGTAGAAACTCAACTTGTCGTGTTTGGAGGGGAAAGAATGCTGAGTTGGATCCAAAGAACACCATACCTACTGTAAAGCATGGGGGTGGAAACATCATGCTTTGGGGCTGTTTTTCTGCAAGGGGACCAGGACGACTGATCCGTGTAAAGGAAAGAATGAATGGGGCCATGTATCGTAAGATTTTGAGTGAAAACCTCCTTCCATCAGCAAGGGCATTGAAAATGAGACGTGGCTGGGTCTTTCAGCATGACAATGATCCCAAACACACCGCCCGGGCAACGAAGGAGTGGCTTCGTAAGAAGCATTTCAAGGTCCTGGAGTGGCCTAGCCAGTCTCCAGATCTCAACCCCATAGAAAATCTCTGGAGGGAGTTGAAAGTCCGTGTTGCCCAGCGTCAGCCCCAAAACATCACTGCTCTAGAGGAGATCTGCATGGAGGAATGGGCCAAAATACCAGCAACAGTGTGTGAAAACCTTGTGAAGACTTACAGAAAACGTTTGACCTCTGTCATTGCCAACAAAGGCTATATAACAAAGTATTGAGATTAACTTTTGTTATTGACCAAATACTTATTTTCCACCATAATTTGCAAATAAATTCTTTAAAAATCAGACAATGTGATTTTCTGGATTTTTTTTCCTCATTTTGTCTCTCATAGTTGAGGTATACCTATGATGAAAATTACAGGCCTCTCTGATCTTTTTAAGTGGGAGAACTTACACAATTGGTGGCTGACTAAATACTTTTTTGCCCCACTGTACATACATATATACACAGATATACATACATTCATCCACCTGAAAGGAAAAAAACAAACAAACCAAAAAAAAAAAAACATACAGTACATATACCTAGATTCACCGAAACTGAAACTGTGCACAAAACCAGAGATGGTTCACATGGAATCAATCATAAACCCATATATAGATGCAAGGTAACTGCAGAGTGGTCATTAAGTGGGTACAGTTTTAAGTTTACATACATAATTCAACACTGGACCACAGGCCGAGAAGAATTTATCCCTGGAACCCCTGAGAGTATATTTTATTTTCTCCAATTGTATGAATTGTGTCAGGTCACTAAACCACAAAGATATTTTAGGCGGATTTTTTGATTTCCAATGCAATAATATTCTTCTACGTGCCAGCAGTGTTGTAAAAGCAATTATGTTTTTGTAACTTTTTCTTAATGTTGAATATCTTCTATTTGAGGTGCCAAATATGGCCATAGCTGTATTGGGTTGAAGGTCTATATTCAATGCTTCTGATAGCATTTTAAAGATGGTGGACCAGTAGGTAGCCAGGGCTGGACACAACCAAAACATGTGTGTTAGATCGGCAGGAGAGTTTTTACACCTGTCACAGCTTGCGTCTGTGATTTGGATATATTTTAGCCAATCTTGCTTTGGAGTAATGTATGCGATGTAGAATCTTGAGTTGTATAATGTTTAGTTTGGCGCAGGAAGTGCTGTTGTTAACTCTTAAAAGAGCACTCTCCCAAGTGTCCTCCTCCAAGTCTTCCCCCAGCTCATTCTCCCAGTCTGCTCTGACCTATACCCATTGTTGTGCTTTTTAGGGAGGTTATACAATCACTAATCCTTGAGATGAGCCTTTTTGAATTAAATGAGGATTTTAACAGATCATCTAAACCAGAAGGTGATGCTATGTATGGAAAGTTGGGATCATGATGTTGAAGGAAGTGGCGGACTTGGAAATATCGAAACAAGCTAGACCGAGGGAGGCTAAATTTGTACAGTAATTCATCAAAACTAGTAAAAGTAGAGTTTATATACATATCCTTAAAATTATGAATGCCTTGTCTATGCCAGAGACCAAATTCAGAGTCTGACTTAGCTGGGGGGAAAAGGTGATTATTGTGTATGGGACTTACAGTGGGGCAAAAAAGTATTTAGTCAGCCACCAATTGTGTAAGTTCTCCCACTTAAAAAGATCAGAGAGGCCTGTAATTTTCATCATAGGTATACCTCAACTATGAGAGACAAAATGAGGAAAAAAAATCCAGAAAATCACATTGTCTGATTTTTAAAGAATTTATTTGCAAATTATGGTGGAAAATAAGTATTTGGTCAATAACAAAAGTTAATCTCAATACTTTGTTATATAGCCTTTGTTGGCAATGACAGAGGTCAAACGTTTTCTGTAAGTCTTCACAAGGTTTTCACACACTGTTGCTGGTATTTTGGCCCATTCCTCCATGCAGATCTCCTCTAGAGCAGTGATGTTTTGGGGCTGACGCTGGGCAACACGGACTTTCAACTCCCTCCAGAGATTTTCTATGGGGTTGAGATCTGGAGACTGGCTAGGCCACTCCAGGACCTTGAAATGCTTCTTACGAAGCCACTCCTTCGTTGCCCGGGCGGTGTGTTTGGGATCATTGTCATGCTGAAAGACCCAGCCACGTCTCATTTTCAATGCCCTTGCTGATGGAAGGAGGTTTTCACTCAAAATCTTACGATACATGGCCCCATTCATTCTTTCCTTTACACGGATCAGTCGTCCTGGTCCCCTTGCAGAAAAACAGCCCCAAAGCATGATGTTTCCACCCCCATGCTTTACAGTAGGTATGGTGTTCTTTGGATCCAACTCAGCATTCTTTCCCCTCCAAACACGACAAGTTGAGTTTCTACCAAAAAGTTCTATTTTGGTTTCATCTGACCATATGATGTTCTCCCAATCCTCTTCTGGATCATCCAAATGCTCTCTAGCAAACCGCAGACGGGCCTGGACGTGTCCTGGCTTCAGCAGGGGGACACGTCTGGCACTGCAGGATTTGAGTCCCTGGCGGCGTAGTGTGTTACTGATGGTAGCCTTTGTTACTTTGGTCCCAGCTCTCTGCAGGTCATTCACTAGGTCCCTCCGTGTGGTTCTGGGATTTTTGCTCACCGTTCTTGTGATCATTTTGACCCCACGGGGTGAGATCTTGCGTGGAGCCCCAGATCGAGGGAGATTATCAGTGGTCTTGTATGTCTTCCATTTTCTAATAATTGCTCCCACAGTTGATTTCTTCACACCAAGCTGCTTACCTATTGCAGATTCAGTCTTCCCAGCCTGGTGAAGGTCTACAATTTTGTTTCTGGTGTCCTTTGACAGCTCTTTGGTCTTGGCCATAGTGGAGTTTGGAGCGTGACTGTTTGAGGTTGTGGACAGGTGTCTTTTATACTGATAACGAGTTCACACAGGTGCCATTAATACAGGTAACGAGTGGAGGACCGAGGAGCCTCTTAAAGAAGTTACAGGTCTGTGAAAGCCAGAAATCTTACTTGTTTGTAGGTGACCAAATACTTATTTTCCACCATAATTTGCAAATAAATTCTTTAAAAATCAGACAATGTGATTTTCTGGATTTTTTTTCCTCATTTTGTCTCTCATAGTTGAGGTATACCTATGATGAAAATTACAGGCCTCTCTGATCTTTTTAAGTGGGAGAACTTACACAATTGGTGGCTGACTAAATACTTTTTTGCCCCACTGTAGATAAAGAAGTTTTTTAAACCCGAAGTTCAATCTAAGCTGAGCCCATATTTTGAGGGTGTTTATTATCGGATTATTAGTGTATTGTAAGAAAGAGAGGGGGAGGCTGGAGGTAACCAGGGTACTGAGAGAGGTAGAGATACAAGATGCAGCTTCGAGTTGGCCGTCAGTCCGCATCCGGAGTGTGGAGCCATTACATACATTTTTGGACATTTGAAGCCCAATAATAATACCAAAAATTTGGGAGCACTAAACTACCTTGATTTTTGGGTCTGTGTAACAGCTCTAATTGTATTCTAGGTTTATTCTCATCCCATATGAATGAGATTAAGGCCTTACCAATAGGTTTAAAAAAAAAGATTTAGGGAGATAAAGAGGAATGCACTGGAACAGATAAAGAAACTTGGGGAACACATTCATTTTAATACAGTTCACTTTCCCCGCTAAGGATAAATTAAGTGACCTCCATTTCTTCAGGTCTAATTTGACTTTATCAAAGAGTAAACAAAAGTTTTCTTGGTAAAGATTTTGCATGTCCCGTGTAATATTAATGCCCAGGTATTTAAAGCCATTCCTAGACATTTAGAATGGTAGAGAACCGTCCTGTATTTGGAGAGCTAAATCATTAACAAGATAACACTCACTTTTACTAAAGTTCAATTTATACCCAGAGAGAACGCCAAATCTCCTCAGGGCATGGGTAATATGGGGAGCACATGAAACAGGGTCAGACACATACATTAATAAATCATCTGCGTAAAGAGATACTCTATGGTCTCTCCCCCCCTATGGATCACAGTGATTAATGGTGATGCTTTAAGTGTTAAAGACAAGGGCTCTATGGCTAAGTCGAATAGCAAAGGACTGAGTGGACAACCCTGACGAGTGCCCCTTGACAGTTGGAAATATTGTGAGCTCTTACCATTCGTGGTTACAGAGGCTTTGGGTGAGGTATACAAATGTTTGATCCATGATATAAAATTAGGGCCATATCCAAATTTCTTTAAACAAGCAAATAAATATGTCACAGCCTTTTTTAACCATATTCCAACGAAAAGTAATCCAACAAAAAGACCGTTGGTTGTGGCGGGTGGTTTTCTTAAGCACGCATTTCGAACTTGATAACTTGAAAAAATAGTCTATTTATTCTTACAAAATATAACTCAAAACGTGTTCCAAAGATTCTTGCATACTTGACAAAACGAAAATTAACGTAAACTAAGTCATCAAGTCAAAAAATCATTTTACAAAACCTCCCTCCAACTAACCTGACAACTGGGACAAAAATCACCTTGACACGCTTCCCGTGTGCTTTTCATCACGTTAATTAATGGGAGGGTCCAAAAGTTTACAAACCTTTTACAAATAATTAAACAAAATGTACAAATTTAAATAGCAAATAAATAATATATTCTTACTATTGTAAACAAAAACAAAATATGCATGTGATTCACCATTCACAAAAAAGAAGAAAATGGCCACAACATTCCGGCCCCTAATTCATGGATAACAGGAATTATATCTACACAAGTGGCCATTAAATAATGTCATCATTAATATTAGCAAACTTTAACCAATAGTAGTTTTTTTTATTTTTATTTTTTTATATAAATACTGCACTTAAATCATGAATTACAGTGTTCCATGTTATGTATCCAAATGCACTTTGCTTTGATTTCATTCGTCCACAATGTCTTTTTTCAAGAATAAATAAAACAAAACAAAACATGTCACAAAGTTCAAGTCCTTATTCTTTTCTTGTGCTTTTTTTTTTTTTTTTTTTAAGTCCATGTACTTTGATTGTAAAACAAATGAGAATCAGTGTTATTGTAGAGCCAGAGGTTCTAGAACTTAGCTCAGTTGGAGGCTCACATTCACTGCTGCCCCTAGATAGCCTCTATCAAAAGGCATATTTTGGTGATTGGTTTCTCCAGTTCATTTGTCTGTGTCTTGACTCTAACACGGCGGACTAATCCATTTGAATCTGCCATTGTTTCAATAATTCGTCCGATGGGCCAAGAATTTCTTGGTGCAGCTTCATCAACCACAAGTACAACATCTCCAATTGCAAAGTTCCTGCGAATCTTGTTCCACTTCTGTCGTTCTTGCAACATGGGAAGGTATTCTTTAACCCATCTTTTCCAGAAAAGGTCCACAATGTATTGTACTTGTCTCCATCGCCTTCAAACATACAAGTCCTCTTTTTTGAATAAACCTGGTGGCAGTACAGGTTTGCCTTTTAACTGCAGCAAATGATTTGGAGTCAGAGCTTCTACATCACTGGGATCATCAGAAGAAGGTGTAATTGGGCGGTCATTCAAGATTGTTTCCACTTCACATAAAACTGTATGCAAGGCTTCATCATCTAGTACTTGTTGGTTTGTGATAGAGCATAATATTCTTTTTATTTCCTGCACCAGCCGCTCCCATACTCCACCATGATGGGCCCCATAGGGCGGATTGAAAGTCCACTTCACACAATCCTGTGCTAAATCTTTTTGGATCTTACTTTGCTTTAGCTCTGAGATGGCTTGCTTTAACTCACGGTTAGAGCTGACAAAATTGGTTCCATTGTCTGACCTGATTTCCTTGACTTGTCCTCTTCGGCAGATGAATCTTCTGATGGCATTTATGCAGGAATCTGTGTCAAGAGAATGTGCCACCTCAAGGTGAACTGCACGACAGGTTAAGCACGTGAAGAGAACCCCATATCTCTTAACAAAGCTTCTGCCTCTTTTTACTTCTATTGGTCCAAAGTAATCAACACCAACATATGTAAATGGTGGAAGATCAGCTGTGATTCTGTCAATAGGAAGGTCAGACATTTTTTGCTCACCTGGCTTTTGCCGTTGTCTTTGACACACCATACAGTCTCTGATAAATTTTCTCGCTGCTGAATTGGCATGAGGGATCCAGTAATGGCGGCGAAGGGTTGAAAGCATGTGATTTTTTCCTCTGTGTCCAATCTTTTCATGAATATGTCGAAGAATGAGCCTTGAAACATAACTTTCTTTCGGTAAGATCGCAGGATGTTTTGTTTCTTCTGGCAGTGCTGCTTTGCTCAGTCTGCCACCCACTCTCAACACACCATCCACAACAACAGGATCAAGCTTGTACAGATGGCTTGACTTCTTCACCACACCAGAGCTCAAGGCATTCAGCTCCTTTTTGTAATGTTTTCTTTGTATAAAGCTCACTATAGCTTCTTCTGTCTTAGCTAAATCCTCTGTTGTGAGCAGAGCACTCTCATTTTTGTCCTGTTTAACACATCCATGACTTTCACAGTGTGTGTCCAGTACCTGTTTTTTCTTTGTTTGCAGTTTGAGCCATTCTTTTAATTTCAGGATCAATGCCACACACCTTTTTAGTTTAGTCCAGCTGGAGAAATGCATTATCAGCTTAGTTGTAGGACACTCTTCTTCTTTCGTTACAGTTGCACATGTTAGGATCTCATTTTTCACCTCTGGATCAGCTTCCAACTGGACAGAGTTTTCCTTAATGACTGGCCAGTGGATCTTGGATTTAGTGAGAAATTCTGGACCACTAATCCAGGTGGAACACTTTAAGAAAGCACCAACTTTCATGCCTCGAGAGGCTACATCCGCTGGGTTCAACTTTGAGCTGATGTATCTCCATTGGGAAACCTTTGACAGAGCATGAATGATAGAAACTCTTTTTGCTACATAAGTTTTAAATCGTGCTGTTGTATTTGCAATGTACTGCAAAACAGTTGTGCTGTCAGACCAGAAAACAGATTCAGTCAGATTGAGGCCAAGTTCCATTGACAGCATTTCATCCAACCGTACAGCTAAGACTGCTGCAGCAAGTTCAAGACGTGGTATGGTGACTTGTTTTAATGGTGCCACCCTTGCTTTGCCAATGATAAAGGCAACCCACACATCCTGTTTGCTATTAGATAGCCTAAGGTATGACACAGCCCCAAACCCAGTCTCACTGGCATCACAAAAGTGATGCAGCTGTGCACCTTTTATCTCTCCAAATCCCTTGGGTGTGATACATCTTCTGATATTAACCCCATCAAGAAGAACTAAATCCTCAACCCATTTCTGCCAAGTTTGTGCCATTTCTGCTGGTATTTTTTCATCCCAGCCAAGCTTCATCTTACTTAAATGCTGCAGAATTTGTTTTGCAGGGAGAATGACTGGTGCTAGGAAACCCAACGGGTCATAAATGGAGCTAACATTGGACAGAATGCCTTGTCTTGTAAGTGGTTTGTGTCTTTTCACAGTGCTGAAGGTGAAAACATCACGTTCAACATCCCACTGTACTCCCAATGCTCGTTCTGTGGGCAACTGATCCCGACTAAGGTCTAGCATCTTTACACCTGCGGCCCTATTTTCTTCAGGGATGTGAGAAAGAACAGAGCGATCACTACATACCCACTTATTAAGCATAAATCCCCCCTTGGCACACACTTCTGTAAGCTGTTGATAAAGCGATATAGCCTGCTCAACAGACTGGATAGACTTAAGACAGTCATCTACATAGAAACTGTGCCTGATTGTGTTTATAACCTCCTCTGGGTACATATGTTGATTATCATCAGCAGTCTTTAATAAAGCATAGGTGGCACAGCTGGTGAAAGATACTGCACCAAAAACATGCACCAACATTCTGTGCTTCACAAGCTTTTTTGTGAGATCACCATCAGGCCACCAGAGAAAGCATGAATAATTCACATGTTCCTCATTCACTCTGACTTGGTGGAACATCCCCTTAATGTCTGTCATAAGGGCTATTGGACCCAGCCTAAAGCGAATGAGCACCCCTAACAGGGTACTTGTCAAATCTGGTCCTTGTAACAACTCTTTGTTTAGTGATGTTCCAGCAAATGTTGAGGCACAATCATACACAACCCGCAGTGTTTTCTTTCGGCGGTGGTATACCCCATGATGAGGTACGTACCACACTTTTCCTTCTTCATGTTCTATCTGATCGTGTGGTATGATTTCAGAATGTCCATCCGATTTAACTTTATGCATAAATTCTTTGTACTCTTCAAAAAATAACTGATCCTTCTGAAATCTTTTTAGCAGAAATTGCGCCCTCTGCTGTGCCACCTGCTTGTTGTTGGGCATTTTTACTTCAGGATTTCGAAAAGGTAATTTCAAGTAGTAATGACCATCTTTAAGTACAGCTGATTTTGACATTATGTCCATAAACCGTCTGTCTTCTACAGACGTTTCTGTACGCTCATTACATTGGTGCTCCATAAACTCTTGATCATACTGCCTAATCAGCATTTCTTCCAAACTGCTTATAGAAATACGGTTCACCTGGATAGAACCAGTACATGGCTTATCCTTTTCACCACTGTGGTTGAGTGGACCATTAACAACCCAACCGAGACGAGTTAGCACAGCATAGGGTCCAGTACCCTCACTGTTAACTACTTTCCAAGGCTCTAGTGCTTTAGGAGAATTTACACCAATAAGCAGCCCAATGCCAGCATCTATTGGCGTTAACTCAACATCTTTTAGGTAAGACCATTTTCTTAAGTCTTCTTCTTTGGGGATATTTTCTTTGGTGACAGGAATTGACCTTTGAGTGTACACGTCAGGCAGTTTTAAATAGTCATTATGATTTAAAGCAGCTACTTCCAAACCAGAAACTTTATAGCTAGTAACAGGCCTTTTTGACCCATTGTCTTTAACATGATTTCCATTTTCTTTCCAGATGCATTTAACTGCATCATCAGAGCCTTAGTACAAAATGTTGCAGAGCTGCCTGGATCTAGAAAGGCATAAGTCTCAACAACCTTCGTACCCTTTTCCATTTTCACTTTTACAGGAACAACAGACAAAGCACATTCATTAAACCCGGCCCCAGTGTGGCCCCCCAAGTTCAAATGTACAAGAGCATTTGAGACTGATGATTCTTTACACTCAGCCTTTGATGCTTGCCACTGTTGTTCGTTTGGTTCTATGTGCAGAACAGTAGGATGATTTCTATTACAGATGTGGCATGTTAAACGCTGTGGACAGTTTTTATGACCCTTCTGTAAGCAGCCAAAGCATAAACCTTTACTTTTAATGAATGCCACCTTTTCTTTGTTGGCTTTCTGTTGGAATGAGTCACATTTTTCCATAGGATGATTTCTATCACAAAACAAACACCAAGTGGAAACTGACCCTTTATGGTTTAACTGAGTCCGTTCAGACCTCTGTTTGTTACTGTTCTCTTCTGAAACTAATGCAGCATAAGTAGCCAAGCTACTGCTTTTGGTTTTAACAGTGGGTTTGAATGATTTTGAAACCATTTTTTCTTTTGAAATTGGACTTTCTCCAAAAACAGGAGCTAATGCAGCTCTTGTTTGCTTCTCAAGAAAATCAAGCAGATCTCTAAATCTTGTTCTACGATTGTACTTTTCTGATATATCAACAACCAGCATTTGCCATTTATCACGAAGTCGAAAAGGCAATTTAGAAACAAGAATCCTCATATTGGTTGAGTTTTCCAGCTCATCAATAAAACCAGCTTCATCCATTACATTAAAGCAGCTTCTTAAAAAGAGAGTATAAGTTCTTAATGCTGAAGCATCATCAGATTTTAAAACTGACCAGTTTAAAGCCTTATCAATAAACGCAGATGTTACTTTTGCTTTGTTACCAAAATTCCACTCAAGCTGCTTTTTTGCTTCAACATAAGCTGTTTGAGGACTCATGTGCATGCAACTTCTCACCAACACTCTGGGCTGTCCTGTGGTGTACTGTTCTAAATAATAAAGCCTATCCTGCATGTTATCTGTCTTGGATTCTATTCCTTGTTCAAGCGCTTTGAGAAATGATCTAAAATGCAAAGGATCACCCCCAAAAACTGGAATCTCTACAGATGGAAGTAGTGAAAGCCTTTGTTGATTCACGAGCATCTCAGTTATCTCATTCTGTTTTTTCATAATATCTAATACAGTACTCCTGTGAACATCAATCTGAGAAGAGATTTGCTTTGAGCTTGCACCCTCTGGTTTAACTTTTGCAGGTGCAGAGGTCTCTGTGGGCATTGGTAAAGGTAAAGGTGAATGAGCTAAATTTGCTATCTGTGTCCTTGGAGTTCTTTGAGCTGTAGCAGTAGGTATGAACTCAGTAGATGTTCCCGAGCATGCTGTACTTTCTTCAGCCTTAGACCTAGAATCATGACTCTTCTGCTCCTGATTTGAGGAATAAATTTGCATTTTTGCATCAGCCTTAATCAACTTAGTTCTTAAAGCCAGTGCTTCTTTTCTTGCTCTTAATTGAACTTCTTCCCATTCGAGCGCTTGTTTTTCTTTCAGTGCGTCCACCTCCGCTTTTAGAGCGGCTCTTTCGACCTGAGCTTCCATCAGCACTATTGAAGAAGCATGAGAGATTTTACTCCTTAGACTAGAAGCTTTACTTGCATTACTGGGCGCTTTACTGGAGTCTTTGCTGCGTGGTTTTACTGCAGTCCCATCCAATCTGTCAGAAACCTTGTCAGCTGTTTGTTGCGTAATTTGTGAGACGCTATCTTTGGGCCCAATGTCACTAGCAGGACACGCCCCCCTCTGCTCAACATCCGAGGCTTTATTTGATTTATCCTGCTGTGCATCAAGGTCTCCATTCATCCAAGCTTCGATTTCATCCAAAAACTCTTTAAAGCTGATTAATTTAGGTTCGAACCAATCTCCGTGATCAGTTTCCTTTTCATCATCGTTCAACAATCTTTGAACGGAACTTTGCAAGTCCATAAACTCTTCCAAATGATTATTAAACGTTTTCATATGCTCATCTATGGAGGTTTTTAATTCTCCAGCATCAATGAGAGCATGAATGTCATTTCTTTTTCTTGTCAGAACGCCGAGCTTCGCTCTTCGTCTTTTAATCAAATTAAAAAGCTCTCGTTCTTTTTCCATGTCTTCGTCCTGTGCATCAATTTCTAGTTCGTTTTACTATGTTTCACAAATCATTGTCCAATAAATTGTCAGGGTCTGGGGTTTTGTTTTGGGTTTTAGGTGATGGCTTCTGGGTTTTTCTGTAGTTGTGTTTTTGTTGCTGTTGGGATCTCTGCAGCTGGTGGGTGTTGTGTGGTTTCAGTGCACTAATTGTCATTTACAGGGCGTGGCAGCTCATCAGTGGTTTCAGGTGTGGCTCATTACCCAACTCAGGGGAGCTGGGTATTTAAGCAGAGGAGGAACCACAGACAGACGCCAGTTCGTTACTCTTCCACAACCTTCTCGTGGTACTGGCCAGGGATTATTTTATGACAGACGTTTTGTTAGTTGTTACTAACCTGCCTTCTCTTCCTTTGTTCTCAGTCCCGTGTCCTGGAGCGTTCCTCCAGTCTCCAGTGCCTCTGCGTGGTCATCTACCCGCCAATATAGAGGACTGGCTCTCCGCGGGTTCTTCGGCTCTGTTGCGGTGTCACGCGACTAGCCCTCCAGCGCTGTTGCGGTATTACGCGACTCGCTCTCCCTCTGGCTCCCTGTCTGTCTCTGGTCTCCTCTGGATCCACGCCTCTCCGGTGAGCGCGCTGCTGTCACCCCTGCCACAGTCACGTCTGTGGAGACAGCACCACGTCCCGGACCTCACCACACTGCCTCGACTCCTGGAGCACCACCCCCGCTGCAGTGCCTCCGGATCTCACCTCACGCAGCTACAGTCTCAGGTTCACCGTGAGTAGTCAGAGCACAATCCCCGCACACTGCAGCGGGTCAGTATTACTTGTCTCTAACGAGCCTCTCCTCCAGGATCGAGTCTCTACCCCACCTCAGTTCCAGTCCTGTGTTTTCATCGTGCACATTTCATTACACTGTACTGTTGTCTTGTGCCCTGGTAATAATAAACTCACTCTCTCTGACTTCTGTTTCCCGTATGTGTTTGGAGTTGGGTCGCTCTTGGAGTTCAAAACAAACCCCCCTGGTAGTATACCGTGACATAAATATGTCTCACATAGCAGCTGAGTGTCTCTGCTTATCCGAACAGTCTCGCAATTACTCACGAACTTTGTGCGTCATGTGAGGATCCAGCAATCCAAATCTTTCCGGCGTCTCCAAATTCCAGGTAGACTTTCAAGTATATCCAAATGATTTTTTTTTTTTTTTTTTTTTTTTTAACTTGTCACGGCCTTAACCATAAGTAATCCAACAAAAAGACCGTTGGTTGTGGCGGGTGGTTTTCGCACTTGAACTTGAAAAAATAGTATATTCTTACAAAATAAAACTCAAAACGTGTTACAAAGATTCTTGCATACTTGACAAAACGAAAATTAACATAAACAAGTCATCAAGTCAAAGTGGTCAAAAAATCATTTTACAAAACCTCCCTCCAACTAACCTGACAACTGGGACAAAAATCACCTTGACACGCTTCCCGTGTGCTTTTCATCACGTTAATTAATGGGAGGGTCCAAAAGTTTTAAAACCTTTTACAAATTTAAATAGCAAATATATTCTTACTATTGTAAACAAAATATGCATGTAATATGATTAACCATTCACAAAAAAGAAAATGGCTACAACAAAATATCCCAATTATCCTATCAAATGCTTTCTCTGCGTCCAGCGCAATAACCACTTCTGGATGCAGGAGAGTGGATAACATTTAGGAGCCGGTGAATGTTTGTAAATGAATGGCGACCTGATATAAAACCAGTTTGGTCAGCAGATATTACGTCATGTATTGTGGTTTCTGGGCGTAGGGCAAGGGCTTTGGCCAGGATCTTTATATCACAGTTCAGGAGAGAGATGGGACGATACAAGCCACATTCTGTGCTATCTTTGCCTGGCTTCAGCAGTAGAGTAATTGATGCTTCAGTTAATGTCTGTGGGAGTGACCCATTACACAAAGAGTCATTAAACATATCAAGTAAAATTGTTAATTTATCAGAGAATTTTTTATAAAATTCTATAGGATACCCATTAGGGCCAGGCGCCTTGCCGTTCTGCATTGCCCTCATAGCAGCTAAGATTTCTGTGTGGTTTAGTGGAAGCTCAGTTTCAGTCCGATGAACTGTTGTTATAGAAGAAGCCTGGAGGTTATTGAAGAAATTATCCATGTCAGAGCAATCTGTTGTCATCTCTGATTTATAGAAATTTGAATAGAATGTGGTGAATATTTCTTTTATTTCTTCTGGGTCAGTAGTTATTTCACCATCATCCTTCCGTATTTGTGGGGTTTGTTGAAAGGCTGAGCGGCATTTAAGTTGGTGTGCTAATAAATGTCCAGCCTTGTCACCATGCTCATAAACATATCCCCGTGCCTGTAACAATAGGCGTTCTGTTTTTTCAGTTGATAGCGAATTATATTGTATTTGGAGGTCCAGCTTCCTTTTGTAGAGTTCAGGGGAGGGAGAAACAGAGTACTGAGCGTCCACAATAGATATGTCTCTAATGAGCTCCTCATGCTTAATTCTTTTCATTTTATTTATTTAAGCTGAATACGATATAATCTCACCCCTGATCACAGCCTTTAGTGTTTCCCAAAGGAGAGAGGGGGAGATATCATCTTTTTGGTTGAAATTTATAAAGTCGTCTATTTTTTGCGAAATCATTTCACAAAACCTCTCATCAGCAAGGAGATTTCTGTCCAACCTCCAGGTGGGGAGTTCTGATTGATAAAGAGGGAATGCAAGACCCAAAACCACAGGGGCATGATCTGACTCTGTTATAGATGAATATTCAATTTCATTGACAAAGGGGAGGAGGTTTTGATCAATGAAAAAATAGTCTATCCTACCATATGAGTGGTGTACATTAGAGAAAAAAAGAGAAGGATTTACTCTGTGGGAACAAAGAGCGCCAGGTGTCAACACCTTTTATCTGGTCCATAAAATGCAATAATAGCTTGGCTTTTTTAGAAAGATTTGTAGGTTTAGAACTAGAGCGGTCAAGTGCTGGATTCATCACGCAGTTTATGTCTCCACCAAAAATCAATTGTTGTGAATTCAAATCTGGAATTAATGACATAATTTTGCCAATAAACTTATCGTCCCAGTTTGGGGCATAAATATTTACCAGAACCACCGGTTTGTTGTAAAGGAGCCCAGGAACTATCACACATCGTCCTTGTGGATCTGAAATAACAGTTTTTACAATAAACTGATTTTTTTTTATGAACCAGTATGGCTGTACCACAAGTTTTAGAGTTGAGATTTGAATGGAATACATTCCCCACCCATCCTTTTTTAAAGCTGGAGTGCGTAACTTCTGTCGCCCCCTAGCGGAATTTTTGCGTCATTACAACAATAAAGCTGGCGCTTCCATATGACGTAAGCCCAGCTGCCACCGCTTTATCTCTGCCATTGTTATTCCAACCGGTATCTGTCTTAATCAAGCTTCAAATTCAGTCTGTTTACTTTACCTGGCTCTATATTTGTTTCAATAAATATCATTTCATTGTTGAAAAAATCAAGAGAAACCAGTAAAATATAAAAATACTGGTAAAAAAACCTTCAGAGTTCAGGTTGGATTGTTTACAGGTTTGATTGTTCACTTTAATCTACATTTAACAGTTTGGTGTTGAAATTTATTAGTCAGCTGTTGGGGCCACAATGATCTATTTGTCTAATTCAGTGAATTTTTTCAGTTTTGACACGATGCAGAATCCTGCAATCAGCTACACTGATCTGACTGACTGAAAAACCGTTACACTGGCAAACTGACAGACACAAACTGACACAGATAGAGACAGAATCAGCTGATCAGCTGGAACTTCGGCGCTCTGGTTTTCATCTGGTGCGCATTTTATATTTTGACAGTGTGTGCGGACCTGCGGACCACTTATGCACCCCTGAACATCAGCCAGATCTCTTCTCTCCACCGAGGAAAGCGACGCCGATACAAATTCGCGTTTGCCTTCTCCTTCGGTCACTTTCCTTCTTAGCCAATAGTCCCTCTGCCGAACGTTCAGGAATTATTTTTTTTTTTTCGTGGTAGGATCCACTTCCCGATAAGTGTCTCTCGGCTGTTTATTTGGATTCTCCGCCATGTCGACCTTCACGTTCTGCCGGCTGCTACGAGACACTGCGTTCTATTTCTTATTATTTTTCTTGTTGTGACATAAAAGACGTAATTTCATGTGCGACAGCGTGGAAATGTCACAGTCGACACGCAAAGTAAAAATTATATATATTGAAAAATACCGTGAGATGTTTGAGGAGCCGATCGGCTTAATCTGCATTGTGTCATCTCCTCTGATAGTGGCTTGGCTGAAACGGACATCCACGGACATGTAAAAGTTACGCACTCCAGCTTTAAGTCTGACTTGATCTTTTATTAGCAGGTGAGTTTCCTGGAGAAATGCAACATCACATTTTAAGTACCTAAAATGATTAAATATCCTGTCTCTTTTAACAGGCCCATTTAAACCCTTCACATTCCAACTAATGAATCTTATAGCAGCCATCTTTGCATCAATGCCATTCACCATGTTTAACTGAGTAAGATAAAAGGATAAAAGAAGTAATACAAAGGTAAATGTAATACAGTGATCATGTTGGAGCACACAGTTTGGAACGATTCTTCTCTTACATAAATAAAGGTGAGTATACATAGCACATATATGTCCAAAAACAAAACTAGAACTTCTTTGCAAGTGTTGCGCTGACATCCTGGTAGATCCTAATAGTGATACCCTGATACTTCAATACTTCAGTTCATGATTCCTGGCCCAGCGCAGTGCAATTTCCTTCTGCTGAAATCTGGACAAGACCAGGAACGTGCGGGGGGTCGATCTCTCTCCGGCTCTGAAGGTCGGAGTACGATGTGCTCTCTCCAGTTCAGGCGGTGTAGAAAAAACATCGGGGCCCATGACTTCCATCAAAACATCCGACATGAACTTTACGGGGTCTTTCCCAGTCTCACTTTCTTCGGGAATGTTTAATATACGTAGATTAGATCGCCGCGAGCGGTTTTCGAGGTCGTCGCACCGGTCCAGCAGTGACTGTTCGAAGTTATCACCTGCTACAGACTCGACAGAGGCAAGACGTTTCTGGAATGAGGTCACTGTTGTCTGTAGTGTGCCCAGTGACTCTTGTATTGGTTTAATGGCGTCTTGAAACAAAGTGGAAACATCCTCCTTAAGTGTGGTTCTCTGCTTAGCGAATTCAGCAGATAGCTGCTCTGTAGTCACCACCATAGCAGCAGACTTTTCAGGAGTCACAGGATCTCCTGCTGTTGTCGGAGGGTTGTTAGCAAAGGAAGCTAGCTTACCCACGGCACGCGTGGCCGGAGTCTGTACATTAACTGACTTCGCGTGTTTAGATGTGCTCATCTTTGAAAAACTAGTTAAACTAACTTCGACAGTTAAAACTGTGTTGAAGGTTGTGCAGAAGAATTGTCCAGAAAGAAGAGTTACAAAAAGTGAATTGAGAGCCTTCCCGTGTGCGTCCTCTCCCTACATGTCACAACCCGGAAGTCCCCTATATTTCTTTACCTCATATTGTCCGCTCCTGCATTTGGGTCCTACTATAAAAAACGCTTGAACATGACACATGTTTACAGTTTCTCCTGTTATCTCGTCTGAAAAACTCCTCACAATCAGAGACACAGTGAAAATAGCAAAGAACTCAGCCAGGTGGGTTGACCTGTATGTAAACTTGACAAAAACATAATATGAGATGTTTTTGTAGTGATCAGAGGCAGACTTCTACACCCTACTAATACATGTTTAAGGAAAAATCAAATGTGAAGGATGTGTTCAACACTAAAATGGTGAAATTGTTTTAAGTCTGCAACCAAGGCAAGGCAAGGCAAGTTTATTTGTATAGCACAATTCATGTACAGGACAATTCAAAGTGCTTTACATGAAACAAAAGCATAAGTAGAAGAATGAAGACATGATTTAAATAAACAGAATTAGAACAAAGGACAGCTTAAAAGCAACCGTGTGGATTTGGACTTTCTAATAAAACTTTATGTAAATGCAGCGGAGAACAGGTGGGTCTTTAACCTTGATTTAAATAAACTGAGTGTTTCAGCTGATCTGAGGCTTTCTGGGAGTTTGTTCCAGAAATGTGGAGCATAGAAGCTGAAAGCAGCTTCTCCATGTCTGGTTCTGACTCTGGGAACTGATAAAAGACCAGATCCAGAAGACCTGAGGAGTCTTGTAGGTTCATACTGGGTCAGGAGGTCACTGATGTATTTTGGTCCTAAACCATTCAGAGCTTTATAGACCAGCAACAGAACTTTAAAGTCTATCCTCTGACGGACAGGCAGCCAGTGTTAAGACCTCAGAACTGGACTGATGTGGTCCACTTTTCTGGTTTTAGTGAGAACTCTAGCAGCAGAGTTCTGAATGAGCTGCAACTGTTTAACTGATTTTTTAGGAAGACCAGTAAAGATGCTGTTACAATAATCAAGCCGACTGAAGATGAATGCATGGACTAGATCAGTCCA
>SSNP01000421.1:99995-144237 GCA_006937955.1 Pachypanchax playfairii | reverse complement strand
GCCCAGGAGATAGCAGCCCAAACGGGGTAAAAATCCCGCCAGGGCGGTCCCTGGAGTTCCAGAGCAGACCCGTTCATTTTAGAGTTGCTTTAGCCTGTTTGGAGGCACTCTGGCTGGGGAGAGGGACGTGCACAGGGTCCTGTCATCCACCCTGGAGTGACGGTTCTCCCTCTTCTCACAACAGTTGCAACGGGAGCTTGAGCTCCAGATTTTATAATAATGTTTTGTTGTTGCTTTGTATTGTACAGAAATTTCGATTTAAAAAAAATGTGCAGCTGCAGCTGGTTCTATGTCTGGTTCTTCTTCCACCACTAGCAGGAAGCTGCTGCTGGTTCTTTCGGTGGGCGGTGACTGATATAAAATAACCAATCACATGAGGATCACACTGGGCCTTAGTCTCCTCCTCCAAACAGTCATAAATACTTTCCTTTCGCGCGCGCAGCCTCTCCTGGTTTGCCTTCACGCTCGTATGAGAGCTTCATGTACAGGCGCCTGTTTGGAGATCCACACGCCTGGTTCATGAATACTCGTGTAATGAATCATACGCGGGCGTGTGGGGTGAATTCACGCGCGTGCTGTGGATTGCACGCCCGCGCACACGTGCGGAGACGCGCGCGCACGGTTAAATACGCGTGCGCGCTGCAGAAAATCACGCTTAACCTTTTTGACTGAAATTTAATTCCATACTCTTAGTCCTGCTTCAGTCATTGTCATGCCATGGACAATGACATGGTCAATGACTGTTGCTCGCATCTTGTCCGTAATATGGTGCGAAGTTGTCTTGCTCTCTCTCCTGGACCTTCTCCTCTCCCCTGTTGGCCTCCTCCTCTTCCTCATTGGCCTGCTCCTCTTCTTCCATGGCCAGCTCTTCTCCCTCCTCTGACTCGAATTCCTCTTCCCCTGACTCTGCCTTCATCCATTGTGTTTGTTTGGAATCTTCAGCAAACTGTGCACTCTGAACTTGCTTTTATACATGGGGTCACAGCATTAGCAACAAGTGCCTTCAATTTTGAGTCGTTGTGTGTAATGAATGACGCCAGGTGCGTTTATTGTGTTCAAATATTGCTGACTGTGGCAAGCATTTTGCATCACATGAGCTTTGGTTTGAGAATATGAGCAGAGTTCTTTTGCAACTTATGTTTTAGCAAGAAAAACTGTGTTTAGATTTATGAGAACGGAGGATTGTGTTTTGTGAATTGTGTCTTCATGTGAAATGTCTTCATGAAACTGGAAAATGATGACTAGATTTAGTAAATGTGCTAAGACAACTGGTGATTTGGTTTAGAGGATTAGCTTTTGTGTTTTAGCATTTGAGAAAAACTGTTATTTGATGGAGGGTAATTGGCGCATGAAATCTCTCCTCTGTGAAGTCTTACTGCCACCTAGTGGTAGGAGTGTAACAGCAGTGGAAACGTTCAGATACACAACAAGCAGCCCTCATTATAACAGATAAGAAACTTATGGTCCAGGACAAGCAAAATTCGAAAAATATACGGGATGTCCCTGCTAATATGGGGCAGTTGGCAACCCTAAATTAATTTACCAATTCATACAATGATTGTTACAGCATAATTGGGGCTGCTAAGAAGTTGCTTGGTCAAAATCTTGGGGTTGCTATAGCTACCCCAAGCTACCGTCTGGTGCCGCGGCTGCTTCTTTGCTCTGAGCAGCTTCTCAATTTTTTAGACGAATTCAACATTTCCTCCACCACAAACTCATCAGAAACTTGATGTTACTGGAGCTGCCGACTACAGAGGCTTCAGACCAGAGCAATCATCAACACTGGATCAGTGTTAATCCTGTCCACTTAGTTCGGTGAGACTGACAGAGACTGACAGATAAAATAAATTTTCTTGCGAGCAGCTGAAGAGACAATGAAATAATTAAATACACCATTAATTAATCAAATGTACTAATAATTAGTTAAAGAGGGAACTATTTTTTTGGGAATAAATATTTACATATTTATTTCAAATAAATTAATACATTAATTACACTTTTATTTAATGATACATTTAATTAGTTATTCAATGATGTATATATCTATTGAATTTTGGCACTCCTGACATTTGATAGAGCTGCTGCAAATTAACCAAATTCATTTTTAATTATTCCCCAAGTTATTTTTAATTGTGCTTACTTTTACAGTTACTTTTCTAGCATTTTGCCTCAATTTCATCTTTTCTGAGATGTTTTGCTGCCAGCAAATAAAATGAGCTAATATTTTCTTTGAAATAGTAAAATATCCTAGTTGCATCCTGACAAGAAAATAATGCCTTTTAAAAATTGAATGTAAACAGCTCTTATGAATGTTAACTTATAACATTATGACAATGAGTACAATTTAATGCAATAGAATAAAGACACAATGAAATCCAGAAACATAAGTCCATTTGGAAGGATGTTATTTGTGTCCTACCTGCTGGCAGGTTCTGTTCTTTCAGCAAGCTCATAGAAATATTTAAACTGAAACAACATCCAGTTCCTTCCCTGGTTTCTTCCAAGAGTTTAAGTGAGAAATTGAACTTAGCAGCTTGTGTTGAAGAACACAATGTGTGGAGAAGAACATCAACCGAGGACTCCTTCAAACCTGTTCAACATAATAAAGCCTCTGAAACATCCAGGCTGGCTCTCAAACACATTTTAGTTCCAGCAGAGAAACAGTTTTTTGGTTCAACAGCAGTGAAATTCTGATAAAATGCTCAGCAGAGATTAATCTTCACAATACAAACATAGTCACACTTGTTAAATTACTTTTAATCTCTGTGCTCCCACCTGGCCTTGCGTTTGCGAATTCTCCGATCCACCTCAACCTCCTCGTAGTAATACCCATTGTGGGAATTGTCTCTACTTCGAGAAGTGGCAGCGATCTTAGCTCTGGATTGCCCTGTGGAATTGATGGTGCTCTTCTCTGTAAATGGAAACAAATACCCAATAGGTGTGTCAATTGAATTTATTTATCATAGAACACACACATACACTGCATACTGACACAGTTATATTCCCCATGACCTACACAACCTATTAGAATGCAGTTGGATTGTGGCAAATTTGGAAACCTCTGTGTGAAGACAATCATGATGCTGCTACACTTAGTCCCTGAGATACTCTAATGCCTCTTTACAATGCTCTGTGTGTCTGCTACAACTTCCCATGAGGAACATAGCAAGTACACCATGGGTGCATGATGCCCTAGGCTCAGCAGTGGCACGACTCTGTTGGACAGTGTCAGAGGGTTACTATGAGCAAGAAAATCACACAACAACAACATAATGTTACTGACAATGAGGGCATTGACAATCCTGCTTCAGGTTGTCAGTGAGCCCTATAGATGTATGCACGCTTTGTTTCATGGAGGATGTTTTACCCCACAGTGCTTCAGATATACAAGGAGAAGGTTCAAACTACCAGTGCACAAGCAGATGTTTTCAGCTATTTGGGTTTATCACTGATCCAAAGTATCTATTCTTAATATGAAATACTGGAAATCATTCTTTAACACTTCTTTCTTAATTTTACAAAAAAACACAACATATTCAAACATAATAATTCAAATACTATTTAAAATCTTGAAAACAATATTTTTAATGGAATAATTTAGTAACAACAACAGCTATGAACAATACAGTATATTTTATTTCTGCTAATTGATAAACCAAAATTTTATACACTAAATCATGTGCTACAGAAAAAATATAACAGCATTCCATTCAAACTAGAATTAATGAGACGATTCGGGCGGCTGTGGCTCAGTGGTTAGAGCGCTCGTCCTCCAACTTGAAGTGTCCTTGGGCAAGACACTGAACCCCATGTGGCCCCCCGATCTACGTATTGGGTTGTGTGAGTGTTAGCCCCTACCCTCTCCCCTGGTTTACATATCGGATCACGTGAATGGGTTAATGCAAAACCTTGTAGTGTGAAAGGGCTTTGAGTGGTCTGAATGACTAGAAAAGCGCTATACAAATACACAACATTTACCATTTGTGCCAAAAAGCAGAGTGAATGATTAGATAATCATTGTCACAGGTAAATGGAGTTAGTTTACATCTTACTGATGTTTAATTCTGGTGACAGGTCGGAGAATTCATGACTAAGGTTTAGAACTTATGTGATGAAAGTTGTGTGTAAAAGGTTTCCCTTGGATAATTGTATGATTGTTTCTGTGAGTGATTTGGAAGATAAAAAATACCTTCCTCCAAGTTGTAGACTTTGAAGGAAGACATCTTCTTGGTGAGGATGGATTTGGGGAGGTTGAGCAGTGCAGGGTTATAGACAGGGAAGTCACTGTAGTACTGGTCCAGAACCCACACTGCCACCCGCTGGATACTGTAATGTATCAGAGGGAGGAATTTGTTAAACAAGCTGCATCTCAAAGCTATCAGAGTGCCCCACCCAATGAGCTATGTGACTAGAGGTGACAAGTGTACCAATGTATGTTAACAATGAGACCATTGGTACAAGCAATACAGGCATAGGAAAGGGTTAGGTTGCATCACAAAATCTCCTGATGTATCATTAATTTTCAATGTATTTTTAAAATGAAAACATAATAGAAAATGCTATATGTACTTTATGTATAGATGTAGCCAAAGACATGCTTATTACTAATATATAAAGAACTATTTGCAAGCAATGTAAATGGAATTTTTACTGAAGTGTGAAGCTGTCATCAATGATCTCCTTGATTTAAGCAGGTTACAACAAAGGACACCCAACAAAAACAATCTAGCCATAAAGCCACAGGTCTTAATTACTGTTGTGTACCTGATGTGAGTGAGTGAGTGAGTGAGTGAGTGAGTGAGTGAGTGAGTGAGTGAGTGAGTGAGTGAGTGAGTGAGTGAGTGAGTGAGTGAGTGAGTGAGTGAGTGAGTGAGTGAGTGAGTGAGTGAGTGAAAGTGGAAGTGGTGAGAAAAACAACAACCAGCAACAAGGCAAAATCTGCTGATGCCACAGATGAAGGGAATAAAGCAGAATGAACTTCCTCAGTCTTTCATAGAATTAACACCTCAATTAAACACATGTAACATGTGATGAGGGCTGTTCTTTTTATTGACTGATCGTGCCTCTTAGACCTTCTAAGCATCTCTACATTCTGTTAATTAAAAGTTATAAAATGTACTCTTTGGGGGGATGTTTTATTTCATATTCAAATTATTTCACTTGTTGTGACTAAAGCCAGACAACCCCTCACATGTTGGGGGATTTCCCATGTGACCGGCATCCTGCAAAGATAAGTTGAGGGTTTCGGTCACTGAACTTCCAGCCTGTGTGGTTTCAACTTAATATCCTAACGAACTGAAAAAGAAAAAAATGCCTACACATGTGTCACTGTCAGACTTCAACTTCTCATATCCTGTTTTATCTTTCTCCAACATTCAGTTGGTAAATTCTTGCAGGTGGAAGACATTTCGTAACATCAGTCATATGGCTGGCTGAGTTGGTCTTAGCCTTAAGTATTCAGCATGGTTTGTCTTTTCAGACTTTGTTAATTGCACATCTTTTGTGAAACAGACTAATTTTGGGAGTGAACTGTACAATAAAATTTAACTCACGAGTATGTTTCATACTCCAGTCTAAGGGGGTGATAATGGCAAACATCAGTTTAACTGATTATTTACCCGGAAACATGGTTCTCGAGTGATAAGTAACTGAATGACACGGTTATGTTGCTGCTTTATAGTTATCTATTGACAAAGCAGGAGACAACGCAGTGTCTTAAACATGTATGTAATGAATGTAACTAGGTGATTGTGACAGATTGTTTCACTCTGTGAACATCTGTAGTGTGGAAGGACACAGACTGTCAGATTTATGCCACACAGGCCTTTTGTTGAGGCAGACAGTGACATGATGCACGGAATTTTAAACTCATTGAATAGCTAATAACATCTAGATTGACAAAAAAATATCCAAATTTACTTTGTTTTTTAATAGCATAATCTTATTTATATTTAATACAGATAGACAACAGAAATGAGTAATTTTTGCCTCCACCAAGGAGGTAATGTTTTCACCAGGGTTTGTTTGATAGTTAACAAAATAACTCAAAAACTTATGTATGTATTTTTATTACATTTTCAGGAAATGTTAGAAAAATAGATGTTAAATTTGAAATGAAATGAAATTAAATGGTTTAGTTATAGGTTTGTTTTGTTTCCTTCTGCTCCTCTATGTCCTCCTTTGTTCCTCCTGTTCAGCCCTTCCTGTTTTGCTTTTATTTTGTGCTTTGTGCTCTCTGTTTCCCTTGTGTCTCTCACTAGCTTGTTCTCTCTGTCTCCTCAGCTGTGTCCTGTTATGTCTCGTTAGCCCTTTGTGTTCAGTTTGTATAAAGGCTGCACTTTTAGTTTCCTCCTTGTCTGGTGCTTGTCAAAGATTCCCTGCTCATCTCACTTTTGGATTTGAACTTTTGGAAATGAACTGAAATGTAAGAAATACATTTCACAGAATTAGATTAAGTTTAAAATTGGATTTGAACCACAGTGTAAGAAATGTAAAAATTACTAATCAAAACAGGCTGTGTGCCGCATTGACTAAATTAGTGTATACAGTGTCAGATCAAAAACATGTAATCAAAGACTGTTGGAATGAGCTGAACTGTGCTCAGCTGTATGTTATTAGATTTGAACATTCATTCATTAATTTTAGTTTTTTGTAAAGTTCCCTTAAGCATATTCTGCTCTGTAGTTGTTCCTAAAAATAATAGAACTAAGCTAACATTTAAAAATCAATTGTTTTGCTTGAATTAAAAAAAAAAACCTTTTAGATGGCTGTGGCTCATCGGATGGTTGGCGGATCGATCCCGGCTTCCAACACCACATGTCGACGGGTCCTTGGGCAAGACACTGAACCCCATGTAACCCCCAGTTTGCATGTTATGTGAATGTTAGCCCCTCCCCTCTCCCCCCAATTTACATATCAGGTGAATGGGTGAATGTAAATCTTGTAGTGTAAAAGCGCTTTACCCTTTACTTTTGGATCTTAAGTGGGACAAACAGCGCATGATAAATGAAAAAATATTATGCAGATTTTTCATGCACACCAACCTGAGATGTCCCACATTATAACAGCGACTGACTCCATCAGTGGTTCGAACAACTTTCAGACAGAAAGCAGGCTGCAGATGTCGGACCTCCAGCAGCACCAGAGAAAGGTACTGAATGAAGAGCAGTGCATCCACCAAAGACGCTGCATATCCCACAATCCCCCTGTAGTCCGTTTCCTTGGGCTCCAGCACCCGCACCCCATAAAACAGCCAATAAGATGCCACAAAGAGAAAAACAAGTGCCAGCAGCAGACAGCGGAATATGAAGAAGCGTGGCAGAGTGGCTCGGGCCGGGCGGAGGAACAAAGCCCATGTAGATATGAGGAGGATGAGGAGCTTGAAGGCCAGAGAAATATAAAGGCCCTCACATGGAGTCCCACAGGGGTCTAGTGTGTCCCGCCAGAGGAGCTGAGGAAGAGCCAAGAAGGCCAGAGGAGTGACAACAGAGAAGAGACCCAAAATGGCCCCCAACACAGGACTAATGTAACAGCAACAGTCGAGAGGTAACGTGTCCTCCAAGTCCTTAGAGACCCGAGTCAGGTCCTCATTGGAGATGCTATCCACAGAAGTGCCAGTGACCACTGTGGTGGTTTCGCCCCAGTTATCGTCCTGTAGAAAGATGAGAGCAGAGACACAGATGGTGGTGATGTCAGGAGCAAGAAGACCACATGCTGAGACAGAGAAAGGATAAATAAAACTCTGACTCCGTAGTCCACTACAGTGGACTCTGCATCCAGCAGCTGCTCCCCCTGGGCCTGGATCACCACTGATTTCTCTCCATAGAGGGAACCATCTCGATTCTTTGAACAATGTCTGTCTCTTCTCTCTCTGACAACAGAATCAGCAATCAGGTATCATCAGTCAGTCAGGAAAAGAGTTTTTAATGTTCAATCTAACAACACGTTTACTTCAAGTGAATCTTAATTCAATCTTAATAAGAAACTGAGATGCAATCTGAAAAACAAATTGTGGAGGTCAAACACTCAGAACAAGATACCTGAACCACGTTATTTATATGCATGAGGTTATCACTTGCAATCTCTCAGAAAATTTAAGACAATGGTCTTAAATTTTACTTCATGGTGCATCGATCTGATCACTGACCTGAGTACCCCCCTGCAAAGCTGCAAAGCTTCTAAAATGCACGAAAAACTTAGAATCTGGAACAAGATTTAATCTTTAGGTGAAGCAGATAAATGGAAAAATAAATGTTGTTTTTGCTGACCAAATGTAATGTATTTCAAAACTAAAAATGCAACACAACAGGAACTTTGAAATTATTTCAAGAAAACATGTTTCTGCCTTTAGTTATATCGGAATTGGTATAAACTGTTAAAACATCTCACTGGGAATTTTTGCATTGGAAACATGAAAGTGAAGTGTTTACTCGCCCAAACAGAAAAACAGGGCAGACTGCAGAGGCAAGCAAACGGTTTAGAAAAACCAACAGTTAAGTTCACTTTTACAAGTTGGATGCTGCTACATCAACTCTAGGATTGTAATCACTTTCTAAAAACATTTATGAAATATAAAGTTAGTTTGATCATCTTCTAATTAGAAGACCTGATTTACGAGCCCCAGCCCTGCCACATTGTCGATGCAAATATATGCAAACTACCTAAGAGCCTGTTTGTTCCCTTTAAACAGGCTTAAAAACTGTTGAAAAGATTGAAGACAGATGTGATACTGATTCAGTCTGAAACATGACTATGACTTAGTATTGCTGCACTAATAAACCTGTTAAGAGTATTTTAGAATTTGTTTATCACATAATAAAGACATACAGGTTTACATTAGGTGACAGTTGTAAGGGACCAACACATCTGAACACATCTGCATTTTAAAAGATGCTTCTGCCCAAAGATGTTGGAACAGGATGAATGAAACTTTTCCCTACCTGTGTTTGTGGGAACTTCGTGAGTGGGATGACTTGAAGGAATAGCCCGAGTACGTTGACTCGTTATCCATGTCAGAGGCTAGCGGTGGTCGGAGTTTCTGAGCCACTCCAGACCCCGAGCCGCCACCCTTGTCACGTACCACACCTAACTGGCTCTTGTGTTTGCTGATGGACTTGGGAGAAAAAGCCAAAGGAAGGTCCACTTTACTCCTGAGGGAATCTATCTTGGAGGTCTAGAGAGAAAAGAGAGGACAGTGGAAGTTAGAGAAGACTTCCCGAAATGGTTCTCCTTCAAGAGTGAGAATAGAGAAAAGATGTAGAATGAGGAGAGGGAGCAAAGGAAGAGGATAATTTGTCATGTGAGACAAGTAAACTGGTCTCAAAAGAGGCACATACCAAGTCGCAGCAGTGAGAAGAGACGGCATTGTTAAAATGTTGGCACTCAGCACTGTGTTGAAAGTGTGTGCAGCTTGGGACATAGCTGAGCCCATTCTTCCACCTTCAGGGAGCAACATCAATAATCTGGCCCAGAGAGGGTTTTTGGTTGATTAAAAACAAAATTTTATTCTGGACTAACAGGCCAAACATCAGACCTGCTTGAACAGCTTCCAGACAGCTACATAAATTTAGTGTAGCATTTGAGCTAACCTTGGAGAGAGTGAGATGTTTTTCCGAAGTAACAACATATTGGTGTGATGCATTTAAGTTTTGCTGCGTTTTGTTACGACACACTCTAACAAAAGTGCCACATTCTCCAGCTGTCCTCGGTGTCTCCCAAAGCAACAGAGCTTGGCTACAACAATGGGGATGAATAGGAGTCCATGGATGAGAAAAGACAAAGAGAGGGGTGGGGGGTGGTTGTCATGGAGAGCAGAACATCAACAGTGCTCCATCTCCTCACTATTCCCTGAACTCCATACCTTGGAAAAGACAAAAGGGACCATCCCATCTCGCAGCTGCGACTCAGACTTGGTTTGGAGTGTTTCTCTTTGGTTGTCTTCAGGTTCTGGTCCGGTTGTTGTTTTCCCGTGGATAATCTATCAACTGAGCTTTAATCTAATAACCAGTCACCTCGTGCTCTCTTGTTGTGCCTCTTCTTGTAATCAGACATTCCATGTGATTCACACGTGGACATCTACAAAAAGTGTTTTACAAGCCAGAGAGGAACCAAAGTCAATCTTCAGTGGTTGTGACCAGCTGTTTTTGTTTTAGTCTTGAACAATGGTTTATGTATCTATTCTCTGGGGGAATGTAACACTTCTCCTCCTATATTCTCAGTTTTTACAGTAAAGGAATATTTTTATTCAACCAGGAATGTCCCATTGAGATAAAATAGCCTTTTTCCAAAGGAGACCTGGGGAGGGATGTGCAGCAGGGGAAGCTGGGACAGTCATCTGCTTTTCCTCTAAGCCACTGCCACTCCTATATTTAATGTAGTTATATGTTATTACATACATTTATGTAACAACTCTGGAGTTTTGAAAGTATACAGACAACTGCTTACTGAGTTAGCAGGTTTCTCAATCAGTTCATAATTTGATTTCCCCCAAACAACAACCAAGCAGTGATCAAAGGCCTCCTTAAAGCTGATATAAAGACTGTAAAGCTCATGTATGTGAAATGTTCAGTGAGGCTAAATGAGGACTAATGACTGAGCAGAACAGAGAAAAGTCACTGTGGAGGACTTTGCTTTCTTCAGCCAACCAGTGCTGAACACTCACTCTGAACACATCACAACCAGCTTTCATGCTATAGACTCATCCTGGTAACCTAAAGTCCACCCTCATCCAGCCATTCTCTATACCTGCCTGATCCTATTTTGGGTCACAAGGAAATAATGTCTGTCTCCAGTGGTCATTAGGCAAGAGGTGGGGTTACAACTTCCTTAGGTCACCAGTCAATCACAGGGCCACATAGGGAAAAACAACAGATAGGGCTGATTTAGAAGTGCTAGTTAACCTAACATGCATGTTTATGTACAGAGTCCAGGAAGAACATACATAATGGACCCAGCTGGGAGTTGAAGCCAGGACCTTTTTGCTGACAAGCATCATTGCTGAAGAAATCTTCTGTGACAAAGAATCAGCTGGTTTAAGATTGACTCTCAGGCCATTTTTAACCTTATCAGCCAATAAAACTCAGTCTGTCATGAGAGAAAGTTTTATTTCATGCTGTGACCCCAGACTTGAAGGGGCCTCCAAGTTCACCAGAACACCAGACTGATACTTAATCACTTGTCTGATATCATAACCGAGTCTTGTTTTTGGTATAGATTTGTGAGTGGAAAAGAAAAAGCATCTGAAAAACTTTTTGCTGTAAAATGTTTTTTTTTAAAATATTTGATGCTCAATGTAAATTTACCCGCTGTAAACGTAACAAAGATCACAGCTGAAAGAAATTCCTTTACAAGTCTCAATGGGTTTTGACCACTAACTTCAAGATGACCTTTGCATGTAGGAATGTGCTTTAAATTCCAAAATCTGCACTGAACAGTTTTTATCTGAAAACAAACACTGATCAAAGCACAAAAAGCAGAAAATAAAATATCACGTTTCTCACGCAAGGCTGCATGGTGGTGCAGTTGGTAGAGTTGTTACCTTGCAGTGAGATGGTCTCAGGTTCAAATCTGGGCTGGGGGCTTTCTGCACTGAGCTTGCATGTTCTCCCCATACATGCATGGGTTTTCTCCAGGGACCCTGGTTTCCTCCCACAGTCCAAAAACATGCAAGAGGTTTATTAGCAACTCTAAATTATCTCTAGATATGAGTGTGTGAATGGTTGTTTGTCTATGTGTGGCCCTGCAATGGATGAGTGACATGTCCAGGGTGTCCCCCGCCCTTCGCCCAAAGACCGCTGGAGATCGGCACCAGCCCCCTGCAACCCTGAGAAGGGAGAAGCAGGTTTAGAAAATGGATGGGGGGGGTGGATGTTTCTCATGCATCTGAAAGTACATCAGTCTAATTTATTCAGATTATTTACAGACTTAAAACATCAACCTGTATGAACTAACAGTCAACAGCATCCATTCACAGTAAATAGAGAATAAAATCCCCTTTACTTGAGAAGGTACAGGGGCCATGCCTGGAGGCCCCTGAGATCCCCACACAAACGGGCTCTCCCGAGAAACTTGGCTGCTTCACAGGGTTCCGGCAACACTGTAAAAGGTATCCACCCGGTCGGTGTTTTCGGTGATGTGAAGTTAATGTGAAGTATAATCTACATTACGATTTTGGTAAGTTTCTATATTTTCCTTGTATTACATCTATCTACATCATTCGAATCAGGCTATTTTCTAATTGTGATAGTAGCTATCGTAATGTAGATTATCAGACGAGTTCCACTTAACTTCACATCACCAAAAACACCGACCGGGTGGATACCTTTTACAGTGTTGCCGGAACCCTGTGAAGCAGCCAATCACGATGACCTTCTCTGAGGCTTGTGATTGGCTGGAATTGTGGCACAATTGTAAGACCTGCATTGAGTTGAGCGCGCGCGCCGGCAGTCCTGAGGACAGGTGCTGCACTGCACGCGCGCAGAGAGAAACAGTTGATGGAGCCGGTAAAGGGAACTGAGCGAGAGTTTGTATCGTTGTGGTTGTGCACAGATAGGAGCAAGAGTGGAAATAAATTTTGTGTGTATATTATTTATTTTTCTTGGCTCAGATGTGTTTTCTTCTTTGAGTAAAAATATTTTCTACTCAAACTTTAACTCACGTGCAAGCTCAAAATATTTCTTTGCGCTCAGAATGACTTTTTGTTTGCTCAAGAATGAGTCTCAATACCAACGCCATACGTTTGAAGGGGGTTTGAGGGGCCGGAGTCAACTGACGTTCAAGTTACAACAAATTAGATTACTGTTCCGGCATGAATTTTCATAATAAGGACGTTTCAAACGAAACTGAGTAGGCCTAATATCAAAATTAACCCCAAGACGCCGGAAGTACTAAAATGATCTGATTATAGCTGGTTAAACACCGTTCAAATGTTTTCTCTTTATCCCACTAAAATGATTTAAGATTTAAATGTGTAGAATTCTTCATGTATTTGATTAATTTTGAACTTCACCAGGGTTCCATAGATGTGTAAACCGTGCTGAGTTACTGTTGTATTCACGCGCGAGGTGGACATTCGTAAAATCAAACGGTCTTTGCTGTTTACATTCCTTTATTTTGAAAACCCAAATCCGGTCAAACAAACCTAGATACCTCGCTCGTGAGGGCGTTTCAGACCAAAGACAAAGACATCAATACGTAGACGCCCCATTACTTAATTTTCCTATTCAACAGTTTATTATCTTCGGGAAATTTCACACTCACAATGGTCTAATTACCAAACTTACTTTAATGCATTTCATATAGACTTTACATGATATTACAAGACAACAGAACACCCACAAAATTTGAAGGCTACAATGACATTTTTGCTGTTAAAAGAACTACTTTTTCTTTTAATTTCCATTTCTAAGTGCAATAATATGTTATAACCCTCTGGTCTGTGTATGCTAATTCTTCATGTGCAGGTTGCACAGCATTTGTAATATATTTTTACTTTTCTTTCTTTTCTTTGTTGTAGGCCTACCTATCAACTTGTATTTTTTTCATGTTAAATTTGTTAACAAAAAAAATAACTGTCCATTTCATGTGCATCCTACGGTTGCAACAACCGGTGCACAAATGAAAATGGATCAAAGGGGATTGATTACCTTTCACAAAAAGGATTAAAAATATTTTGGTTATTTGACCATTTGTATCATATACCATTATACCATGTGTATCATTCTAACAATATTTGACTAATAAAGAAATACTAACCCAATTCAGGATTGACAATCATCATTTTATGCTTGTGTCATTTGTTGTCTCTGTATTTCATTAAGTAAAACTCCACCACATCATGAAACTGACCCTGGACTGACTCTGAAGAGGAGACTGTGTGAATCAGGCCTTCATGGTAGAATAGCTGCTAGGAAACCACTGCTAAGGACAGGCAACAAGCAGAAGAGACTTGTTTGGGCTAAAGAACACAAGGAATGGACATTAGACCAGTGGAAATCTGAGCTTAGGTCTGATGAGCCAAAATTTGAGATCTTTAGTTCCAACCACCGTGCCTTTGTGCGACGCAGAAAAGGTAAACAGATGGACTCTACATGCCTGATTCCCACTGTGAATCATGGAGGAAGAGGTGTGATGTGCTTTGCTGGATTTATTCAAAATTGAAGGCGTACTGAACCATCACGGCTACCATAGCATCTTGCAGCGGCATGCTATTCCATCCAGTTTGCGTTTAGTTGGACCATCATTTATTTTTCAACAGGACAATGACCCCAAACACACCTCCAGGCTGTGTAAGGGCTATATGACCAAGAAAGAGAGTGATGGGGTGCTGTTCCAGATGACCTGGCCTCCACAGTCACCGGACCTGAACCAAATCGAAATGGTTTGGGGTGAACTGGACCACAGCGTGAAGGCAAAGGGGCCAACAAGTGCTAAGCATCTCTGGGAACTCCTTCAAGACTGTTGGAAGACCAATACAGATGACTACCTCTTGAAGCTCATCAAGACAATGCCAAGAGTGTGCACAGCAGTAATCAAAGCAAAAGGTGTTACTTTGAAGAACCTAGAATATGACATATTTTCAGTTGTTTCACACTTTTTTGTTAAAATGTATAATATATATAATTCCACGTGTAAATTCATAATTTTGATGCCTTCAGTGTGAATCTACAATTTTAATAGTCATGAAAATGTGTCCAAACTTTTGGTCTGTACGTAAACGTACTTGTGTAGCACTTTACTCAGGTCCTAAGACCCCCAAAGAGCTTCACACTACAGTATGTCATTCACCCATTCACACACACATTTGGTGATGATGAACTCCACACATGTTGTAGCCACACCTGGGACACACGCTGACAGAGGTGACACACACAACGGCCAGGCGATCCATTTCTATGGACAAAGCAGGGATTCGAACCAGCAACCCGTACAACACAGGTCCTGAAAGTGTTGACAATAACTGATATATCTGGTACATTTCATGCTTTTAAGGTTTCCATAGAGACGATCTGGTCCTGAGAAGAGACGGTTTTGTCGCTCTGACAGGACTCTGATCTGCAGTGAGGACTTCAGGACTGACGACTTAAACAGGACTCTGATCTGCAACACTGTATTTCCTCGTTTTTCTAGAAGGAAATCTTATACCTACTTTGTTTTGCAAATAAATGTCACTTTCCAGTCCAAGATGTTTCACACAATTTAGAGAATGTTTTATTATAATTTATTAATGTGATGATGTCAAACTATACATATTTTTTAATATATTGGAACTATAATGTTCAAACTAAATATAAAAATTTAAATATTTTATTATATTAGTAATGTTCTCATTGGTACACTGAGTTTTAGAAACCTAAATATATAAACCTAATCATATATATAAACCTGTGTATATTTATTGCATCTATGTATTTTCATGAGACCATGGTTACAATTCTGCTCTAGAAGCTTTGGTAGCTCTGGTAACTAGAAGGTCGCTGGTTCGATTCCCTGCTCTGCCCAGAGAAAAAGATCGCCTGCCGTTGTGTCCTTGGGCAAGACACTTAACCCACCTTGCCTGTTTGGTGGTGGCCGGAGGGTCCGGCAGCACTGGTGTCTGGCAGCCTCGCCTCTGTCAGTGCGTGTCCCAGGACAGCTGTGGCTACAAACATGTGTGTAGTTCATCATCACCAAATGTGTGAGTGTGTGTGTGAATGACTGACTGTAGTGTGAAGCTCTTTGGGGGTCGTAGGACCTGAGTAAAGCGCTATACAAGTACACCATTTACCATAAGTATGTAGTGTCATAACTACATCTCTGACATTTATAAAAACCCAAATCGGTGTCAATTTGAGCAAGTTATAGTTATTTAAAAAGTTAATGCAGCATAAACACTGTGATGACAGTTAACTGTAGCAAGACGGCAGCCGTTTGTGGACGTTCGCCCCCATTGGCCAACAGCGGGGACAAGGTATTTATGTTATTTATAAACAAGTGTTTATGTTCCATAGTGCTTGGTCTACTTGTTGTGTTCTGTTAAACACAGGAAGTGATCCTTTCCAAATAAGGGCCAACTCAATGGAAGTTATTTATAATAAAGAGACACCATATAATCTTTTTAATCCAGTTTCATGAGTTTTAATCTCAAATCCATGAATCCAAACTGTGCAGCTAACAAAGTCATCAATCATCTTTTCAACAAAAAACTAAATAATTTATGCATTAAAAAATTATATCTACAAAAATAAAACCAAATACAAGAACTAATGTTTCACAGGAATTATGAACGTTTATAAAATAAGTGGGTCTGATTTCTCTATATTACATGTGATTGAGAAAAAACAAAAGGAAATGACTGTAATTACAGTAGATTGCACCGTGCAGGGAAAATTTGTTTGTGCAAAATTTCATACAAAAATTGAATCAGTTTTCTTTCAAAAATAGGGCCACAATGTTTAATTCAAGTGAAAAAGTAGAATAAAAACAGAACTGTGGAGGTAGAAAATGGAGGTAAACCTACTGGAGATGTAAAGAGGAACAGGAAGAGCTTTAGATAGAAAGTCTGGATCCAACCAGCTCCGACCTGGGACTTGTTTGTGCTTAAAGATAAAGTGTAGTGCGTTGCAGTTCTCCAAGGGTTCTGGTCTGAGGTGGTTGAAAATCAGCAGCCGAAAACAAAAAGCAAAGTATTCCCTTCGATCCTTCTGTTTCACTTTGGTAGAACTTGCATTATTTGACTCCATGCTCTGTGCGTGACTGTAAACACCTACTAGGCTGATAGTGTGACGAGTAAAACAATCGATCTGTTGAGCTCTGAGAGGAAAATGAACGTCATAAAACTAAAAATGTTAGTACAAATTTTATATATATATATATATATATAAAAGATCAGAGAGGCCTGTAATTTTCATCATAGGTATACCTCAACTATGAGAGACAAAATGAGGAAAAAAATCCAGAAAATCACATTGTCTGATTTTTAAAGAATTTATTTGCAAATTATGGTGGAAAATAAGTATTTGGTCACCTACAAACAAGTAAGATTTCTGGCTTTCACAGACCTGTAACTTCTTTAAGAGGCTCCTCGGTCCTCCACTCGTTACATGTATTAATGGCACCTGTGTGAACTCGTTATCAGTATAAAAGACACCTGTCCACAACCTCAAACAGTCACGCTCCAAACTCCACTATGGCCAAGACCAAAGAGCTGTCAAAGGACACCAGAAACAAAATTGTAGACCTTCACCAGGCTGGGAAGACTGAATCTGCAATAGGTAAGCAGCTTGGTGTGAAGAAATCAACTGTGGGAGCAATTATTAGAAAATGGAAGACATACAAGACCACTGATAATCTCCCTCGATCTGGGGCTCCACGCAAGATCTCACCCCGTGGGGTCAAAATGATCACAAGAACGGTGAGCAAAAATCCCAGAACCACACGGAGGGACCTAGTGAATGACCTGCAGAGAGCTGGGACCAAAGTAACAAAGGCTACCATCAGTAACACACTACGCCGCCAGGGACTCAAATCCTGCAGTGCCAGACGTGTCCCCCTGCTGAAGCCAGGACACGTCCAGGCCCGTCTGCAGTTTGCTAGAGAGCATTTGGATGATCCAGAAGAGGATTGGGAGAACATCATATGGTCAGATGAAACCAAAATAGAACTTTTTGGTAGAAACTCAACTTGTCGTGTTTGGAGGGGAAAGAATGCTGAGTTGGATCCAAAGAACACCATACCTACTGTAAAGCATGGGGGTGGAAACATCATGCTTTGGGGCTGTTTTTCTGCAAGGGGACCAGGACGACTGATCCGTGTAAAGGAAAGAATGAATGGGGCCATGTATCGTAAGATTTTGAGTGAAAACCTCCTTCCATCAGCAAGGGCATTGAAAATGAGACGTGGCTGGGTCTTTCAGCATGCAATGATCCCAAACACACCGCCCGGGCAACGAAGGAGTGGCTTCGTAAGAAGCATTTCAAGGTCCTGGAGTGGCCTAGCCAGTCTCCAGATCTCAACCCCATAGAAAATCTCTGGAGGGAGTTGAAAGTCCGTGTTGCCCAGCGTCAGCCCCAAAACATCACTGCTCTAGAGGAGATCTGCATGGAGGAATGGGCCAAAATACCAACAACAGTGTGTGAAAACCTTGTGAAGACTTACAGAAAACGTTTGACCTCTGTCATTGCCAACAAAGGCTATAAAACAAAGTATTGAGATTAACTTTTGTTATTGACTAAATACTTATTTTCCACCATAATTTGCAAATAAATTCTTTAAAAATCAGACAATGTGATTTTCTGGATTTTTTTTCCTCATTTTGTCTCTCATAGTTGAGGTATACCTATGATGAAAATTACAGGCCTCTCTGATCTTTTTAAGTGGGAGAACTTACACAATTGGTGGCTGACTAAATACTTTTTTGCCCCACTGTATATATATAAAGAATCTAGCAGTCTAAATGCATTACTGTTCATTAATTAAAATTAGTACATGGTGGTAAAAAAACAAAACAAAAAGAAAAACGCATGGTTTTAATGTCAGTCTTGGCTGGTTAATCCTATCATTAAAACTTGGTTGGATTTTTGGGACTTTTGAGTTTAAAGCAGAACTAAGTAAGTTTTGCTCTCGCTCTCCCCCTACTGGTCCCCTGTGAAAGCTCACTGTCGTAACGTTCCCCCGCCGCCGCCGCAGACCCCCCCTCACCCCCTCCACCCCGCCGCCGCCCCCCCAACAACAACGCGCAGAGAACACTTTTGCAAGAAGAAAGAAAAACAAAACCAAGAAAATGTCTTGACAGGTGAGTATTATTGTCATCTTTGCGCTCCTAAGGGTGGCGTTGCTAACAACGGCAAGGCTTCATGCTTGTATTTATGTACGTGAGTGTGAGTGCCGTAAAGCAGGTTTGTTCTCGCGAGATTAGTCGGGTCCGATCCACTGAAAGTTGCAAGTGCTGCTTTCAGGACACAGACCCCGGAGGGAGGGGAGGGACCCACGAATCACCCCGCCAAGTCCTTGTTTACCCCCACAGGGACTCTAGAAAACATTTATTGAGGTGAAAAAACTTACTTAGTTCTGCTTTAAAGTAGAACCAAGCCACTTTAATCTTCTTCTGGTTTTTTCTGTGCACTGAGAAACAGAACGATGGCCAATGGATCCACCTCCTTTACAGGAGCTGCCACATTATCTATCTAGTGAATATATAGTCTAAAGGCTTGAAGACTTTTGCCCGATTTATCAGCCTGTAGCCAAATGTTTTATTTTATTTTAAACTGCAAATATCCCAGAAGTCTTTTCTGTTTTGAAACACTAAAGTTACCTGTTTAAAGGTATCCTGATAAACGGACATTAATAACCACATTGTGTGTAAAACCAAAGCTGGGAAGTGGTCTGTGATCCTTCTGGACTGTACCTGTTTTAATGCCAACATGCTAACAAGGAATGAAAACAGGTGATTTACCAAAATATCAACATATTTCAAAAAGCTTTTTGTTTTCTCCCAATAAATAAATTAATTTTTTTCAGTGAGTAACTACTTGGTTCTGGATGTGGAGTGGGAGGAGCCTAAATGCTACATAAAAGATGAGATTAGGGTTGAATGTAAAACACACTGTACAGAACCTAATGTTGAGGGCTGAGGGAAGCCCGGACGGTGGGATTAGTTACAGATTCCAATTTTTAATCTTTAATTTATCTGCAACATCCCAAAAGTTTAACTTCAACAGCTTCAACATGATCTGAGCAGCTGTGAGTGTAAAAGATTATGAGGAAGTGAAACCTGTGGGTGTTTCAGAGTGCAGCAGTGTTTCTCATAGTTTCCACACAATAACCTGCAGAGATATAACAGCCTTCCTGTAGCTGCAAGGCTAAAGCAACAAGTGAAAGTTTTCATGTCCCTCCCACAGTGATGTAGTGAGTTAAGTGATTCCTGTGTGTGTGTGAGACGTTGGTTTCTTACGCTGTGTAAATGACCTGAATGATGCAGACACAGTCCTTCGGCTGAGGCGGCAGGTGACCGCGGTGTAAAACCTGAATCTTTCAGTCTCTGATTTGTCCGCAACAAGATGACAAACACCACAGAGAAATGCATTGTGGGTAAAGTGCTGGGGTGGCGGGTCCCTCTGAAAAATTTCCTTAAATTAACGTTTCAACTTTCTCCTTCGTTACTTCAACTAGTTCCCAAAAAAACAAATGAAACAAACATACGAGTCACTTTTCCTTCACAGGTTTCCAACTTGGTTGGTTCTCTCGACTTCTTTTTCCTCTGCCCGTAAACTTCTCTCTCCTCCTTCACTGGTTTTACTCGGTGTCCCTGAAGTCCTTGATGCTCTGCTGAAAGTCGAGGCTAACCTCAGAAACTGTGCTGGCTTGTACCACAGGTTAAGCATGCCAGGACAATGGAAATGAGGGTGCGGCACATCTGAGGCGTCCAAATGGGATTTTAGATTAACACACAGCTGCGAATCCACTCTAGTGATGTCAGAATCCAGTTGACAGAATTTTGGGCACGGTGAGACTTCCTTCTTTACCTGATTGAGTTAAAAAAAAAAAAAGTAATTTATAAGTAAAACGATTTTAACTGCATAAAGGCTTTCGGATGTACATTCAGAGGACACTAACCATCTCCTGAAGAGCAATTCACAGAGGGCGTCTGAGAGACTGTTGCCGAACAACACAGCTGGTCTTCCAACTTCATGTTGAATGCGGGATCTTGGAGAGTTTCTAAAAGCTTGTGGTGTTTTGCCTCAATTTCCTGTAAAGATTTAAAACATCATTCACAAAAGTCTTCAACACGGTATTAAACAGAAACACATACACTCACCAGCCACTTTATTAGGTACACCTGTCCAACTGCTCGTTAACACTTAATTTCTAATCAGCCAATCACATGGCGGCAACTCAGTGCATTTAGGCATGTACACATGGTCAAGACAATCTCCTGCAGTTCAAACCGAGCATCAGTATGGGGAAGAAAGGTGATTTGAGTGACTTTGAACGTGGCATGGTTGTTGGTGCCAGAATGGCTGGTCTGAGTATTTCAGAAACTGCTGATCTACTGGGATTTTCACGTACAACCATCTCTAGGGTTTACAGAGAATGGTCCGAAAAAGAAAAAATATCCAGTGAGCGGCAGTTCTGTGGGCGGAAATGCCTTGTTGATGCCAGAGGTCAGAGGAGAATGGCCAGACTGGTTCGAGCTGATAGAAAGGCAACAGTGACTCAAATAACCACTCGTTACAACCAAGTTAGGCAGAAGAGCATCTCTGAACGCACAGTACGTCGAACTTTGAGGCAGATGGGCTACAGCAGCAGAAGACCACGCCAGGTGCCACTCCTTTCAGCTAAGAACAGGACACTGAGGCTACAATTTGCACAAGCTCATCGAAATTGGACAATAGAAGATTGGAAAAACGTTGCCTGGTCTGATGAGTCTCGATTTCTGCTGCGACATTCGGATGGTAGGGTCAGAATTTGGCGTCAACAACATGAAAGCATGGATCCATCCTGCCTTGTATCAACGGTACAGGCTGGTGGTGGTGGTGTAATGGTGTGGGGAATATTTTCTTGGCACTCTTTGGGCCCCTTGGTACCAATTGAGCATCGTTACAACACCACAGCCTACCTGAGTATTGTTGCTGACCATGTCCATCCCTTTATGACCACAATGTACCCAACTTCTGATGGCTACTTTCAGCAGGATAATGCGCCATGTCATAAAGCTGGAATCATCTCGGACTGGTTTCTTGAACATGACAATGAGTTCACTGTACTCAAATGGCCTCCACAGTCACCAGATCTCAATCCAATAGAGCATCTTTGGGATGTGGTGGAACGGGAGATTCGCATCATGGATGTGCAGCCGACAAATCTGCGCCAACTGTGTGATGCCATCATGTCAATATGGACCAAACTCTCTGAGGAATGCTTCCAGCACCTTTGTTGAATCTATGCCACGAAGAATTGAGGCAGTTCTGAAGGCAAAAGGGGGTCCAACCCGTTACTAGCATGGTGTACCTAATAAAGTGGCCGGTGAGTGTATACACAGTATATATAAAAGTATATATACTGTCCAGCTCACAGGGTTCTCTGTGATAAGCTGTTCACTGAAGTTCTGGCTCATTTATGCAGATGATTAAATATTTAATATTTAAGTATTTAATAAATTAAATACGGTGTCATTTTAATAACAAGTCTGCTCATTTATGCTAAAATTAACAACAACAAACCAGTGATGGTGTGTTGTTAAAAGAACATTTGAAAAAGCAGTTGCTTTTATCATTTGTGTTTATTTTGACTCTGCAGCGTCCCTGTCAGACTTGGTGGTGAGGATAGATTCTAGGGTTAATGTGTTTGATGCACCATCATTTCAACATAATGAGTTCATCCAGCTGCCACAGGAAGTAGATTCTCTACAAATTAATACTGCCACGCTGAAAGATTTTAGTTCTGCCTTGTTCTCTGATTAATCTGTTCAGCATGAGGGAGAATCTCCACATTAACACAAACTCACCTTTAACTTATACAACTTGCTCATCAGCCCCTCGATTGTAAGAAAAATCTCATCCGCGTTTCTGATTACATGACATGGTCTAATTTGCGACACGCCCATTCCTTTTTCTTCTTTCTCTGGTTGCACAACCTCTGATTGGCTGAACTCTGTTTCCTCCCCCGGCTGCGTCTGTTGAGGCCTCACTTCCTCCGCAGGCTCGGGCATGTGGCTGGTGGTGGTGGGGTCGTTGAAGTCATCAGTGAAGCTCTCTCCCTGCTCAGAGGGCATCACCAAGTAGAAAAGGTTTCCTGGAGACCAGAAACAGGATTGATGAGTGAATTTAAGGAAAAATTTCCTACAATCAGAGAGATTATAGATTATAATCTTCAACATGAATACATTAGATGTGTAAATTTGAGTTTTATCTTTGATAAAAACTGCAGCTGACTGATTTGGTTATTACCCTGCACCTTGGCCCCGCCTCTAGACTTGGAGGACTGATCGGAGGGGACGTTAACGTCATCAGTGAGGCCATCAAGGACAGAAGAAGGAGGAGGACCCGTAACCACAGCTATATAGGGAGGATAGCGCGTGTGAAGAAAAGTGAGTTGAAGAGTTGGAGAGAAAAGCGTGTCGGTGTGTTTGTTTGCAAGCAAATTAAAAAGAAAGAAAAAAACAATGAATCACAAGACGCAGTACATGCAAAGAATTATAGACACCCAGATTTCATTTCACCAGACTAATTCAAGTCACAGCCGTCCATCTCCCTCATTCATTACCTTTCCTTACAACTTTAACGCTGGTCTGTCTGCTATCTGAAGGCGGAGCCTCTTTTGGCTCCACCTCCTGCTCATTAGTGCTGGGATTGATGACAGTTTCCATAAACTCCAGTTGCCGTATCTCAGTAACAAAATTCCCTCTGTTGGTTGTTTCACTGATGGATGTGTCTTCTGAGTGGTGGCTCCACCCGTCAACGTCTAGATCTCGTAGTATAAGGTGCCGCAGCGTTTCCACTGTGAAAAGTTTTCATGTGTTGATCATCCCAGACTTTCCTTCTCAGACAAATACTGTAGCGGGTTCTGATCTGAACTCACCATCGTGTAAAGCAGATTCCGCCACGCCGGCCTCCTCTTCCTCATCACAGTTTACAGCTCCTGGTGGCTCTGTGGAGGTGTTGTCTGAGATGTTGTCTTCAATGGACGGCTGCTCGGCTGTTGAGCTGTCTAACAGATCAGCAACAAAATCTTTTAAAATTTGCAGACAGCCATTTTTTCCCAGTTGATAATTATAGGTACAACAGGATACAAATTCTTTCAGCTGGACTGATTTTTAAAATCCAGACATCTGAACGTCGGTGCAGCTGCTAATCAAAAATGTGTGACTGATGAGGTCAAACAAAGGACAGCTGCGGCTTGTGGTGGTTCTTCTTCACTGGCTTGAAGGAAATAAAGTACAACACACTCAACAAAAACATGGGTACAGTCTAATTCCTGAATCTGTCACACACATACACATGTAGCATTATATCTTTCAGAAATTAACAGTCTGAGTTAAGCTTGCAGTGTTTTGGTTATTATATTAAAAAATCTCTTTTGTTTTATTTTCTTCTTATACCAACATGTGGAATCAGCCGCCAGTTGAAACACGGTTCCTGTGAAGCAGCACCTGATTTCAGTTCTTTGTTTTTTAGGGTCATTTTTGTTAATTCATCTGGTTCTACCAGAACAAACATGGACCTTACTGACATGGCAAAGAAAACTTTCAGTCTAAAACATAAACAGGTGTGGACTTTCTTTTCCTTTCATTACACAATGTAACCTTGCGCTGCACGAGATTTGGGATTTTCCAAACCCATGAAAATCTATCTTGTGCTGCTCCACCTAAACAGTCTGACTTGACTCCACTGGTGGGTGATGCTGACAAAACATTTGTTAGCCTTGTGCTTTGGGGCAGGTGTTCAGAAAAAGACAAATCGTGGTAGCTGGACACTTGGCGTGTCCTCCAATCAGTTCAAAATATTATACCAAATGGCCCTCCCTTTTTCAGACACTTTCTATGGGAGCAGTTCCAGATCTATGTCTATCCCTGACTTGACATGGCGTGGGGCTAAACATTGATCTGGAAGAGCCAGGTTATCTACAGTAGCTACGTTTACATGGGCACATTTAATCGGAATAAACGGCCAATCGGATAAAAATACGTCATGTAAACATGTCAATCAGAATGTTTTGATCCGATGCAGCCTGATCAGAATTAAATTTACTTCCGATCGAGAGGGGTGGTTTTGTCCGATCTTCATTCGGATAGACGTGCATGTATACACCCATTCGGAAAGAAAGGGTGAAAAAGCCCAATGCGCACGCGTACAACCTCAGCGTGACGTCTTTCCGCTTTCGCAGACTCAGGTAGAAAACATGGCGGGAGGTAAACAGAAGTGGTCTGCTGGTGCAGTCATCCTGTCATCCTGCTCTCCTCTCCTGTGGTGGAGGAGCAGTAGCAATATGTATTCAGCCGCTAGCTTGGTTAATGCGACCAGTAAAAACCCAAACATAAAGGTAATCACCTGCAGAAGGTCCATATTGGGGATAACGTGAGTCAGCTCGAGCACACGATGGGGCGTGAAAGACGTGCAGAAAGGACGGAGTTTGTTTACTTTTTTTTCTTCCCCCGGAAAGACAACTTGCTGTGCGCATGCTCAACTCATTTAACCTGATTGAGTGCTTGGTGCATGTGTACTCATGGCATGATCAGATCATTTCAGTTAGTGTCCATGTAAACAGGGATTTGGGAATTCAGATCGACCAAGATTTTAATCAGATTGGGGAAATTTGGCGCATGTAAACGTAGCTAATGAGCCATAAAAGACAGATTTCTATTGATTTATTGTAACATCTCTCATCTGACGGTCCGATTTGGATGAGCTATATATTTACTTTCCACTCAAGTTCTTTTTCATCCTTGAGAAAATAGACTTTTTTACTTCATTGTACTCTAATTTGATGTAGTTACTGATAACCAGGACAGTTTGGTGAGGTGTGTTACCTTCAGTAACATGACTGCTGTTTGAGACAGATGACACACTACGCAGACTGGGAGAACTGGAAGAAATCCAAATAAACACGAAGTATAAACAAACCGGACCTTTGAAAAGATGCCTGAGAATATCATATAACAACATTGTTGTACAAACATGACGTGTACTCACGATATATGGAGCGATCCATGACTGATAGTTGATGAACCTCCAGCTGAGATGGTCTTTTCCAGTAAATCTTTCCAGCTGCAAAACAAAAACAACAATTCCTTTAAGGATGAAACACCAGAAGCACATGAGAAGAGGTTTCTGAGGCATAACAAATGACTTGAAAGTCAAAACTGTGAGTGAAAGGAAATGTCTTACGTGTTTTTCTCTGATGGCGATCCTGTCACCAGCTCATAGATTTGGGTCTCTGTGGTGCTGATGATGTACAGAGCTTTGCTGTCTGGAGAGAAAAACCATCATGTGGATTATGTTTAGTCTGTGTTATTGTTATTATATACAGGACAGAACAAATCTCAATAAATTGCATTTCATGACAAAATTCAGAACAAACTTCTTATATATAATCATCTGATCCCTGCATGTCCAGGTGATGCAGGTTATAATAATTTATTATTGTTCTTAATCTCCAAAACAGTAATCAGGGACAGAGTCCACTTCTCTCTCCTCTCATGGATCATGTAGGTATCTCTACCAACATACCATAAATACATAATATATGACTTTCATCTGGTGGCAGTGGATAGAAACAACATGGGAGATTTACAGTCTAAAGGCCTGTCACAATTCTGGAGCTAAAAAAGTTTAAAAAAATACATTTTCTCTTTAAATTACACTTTGGAGGTACCTGTAGCAACAGGGCGGACAAGCAGAAAGTCCAACTTCACTAGAGGGCTGAATGAGGTCTTGCTATCTCCACTGATTACTCCTCCTCCTCCCAGCCAGCGGGATGGATATCGTAGCTGGAGCCGATCATCTGGGCCTTTCTGAAGGAGGACTAGGTAATCTGACAGCAGCAATGCTTGTATCTCTAAAAGAAGAAATCCAGAATAAATAGGTGAGACACTAAACTCATTAATCCGTACAGATCACAGTACAGATCCTGACCTATCTGCTTGTCTTTACTAATCTTCCAGGTGAGAGGACCTTCGTGAATCATCCTCTTGGTGGTGAGGTCCAGACTCTGTGAGCCAGAGGAGTAAAACAAGTAAAGATGAACAAAACCAACAACAGCAAACAAGACATACAACTAAATCTTAGCTCATGTCTTTGACCTTGAACTGAGGAGCAGCATCCAGTCTGCGCTGGTACTGACTGAGAAGGAGCCGGTGTTCCATTTCCCTCACGTCCTCATTGACAGCTTGCAGTATCCCTCGGCAACAAGCCTGTGCATGCTGAAGTGAGGGGAGGTCTGATGAACTGGCTGCAGGAGAAACAGAAACATTCTTCTCAGTAACGGGACACGTTGTAGCAAGTTTCCATGATTCTGCTGCTTCCTGCTGCATGTTGCTCACCCTCTGTGTGCTTGATGATGCTGTCCAGCAGCAGAGGATATTTGGTGAGTCTCTGTATCTCTGACACCAGAAGGTCTTTTAGTTGCAATCTGCGACACTGAGGACTCGCTTCACACTCCTGAGCAAAAGAGAAACAAGGCGGCAGATAAAACGTGACTCTTCATTTTTACATCTACAATACCAACTAGAGCGGGGGTCGGCAACCTGCGGGTCTAGAGCCACATTCGGCTCTTTCATTGGCCTACTGTGACTCCGAGTGGCTTGGGAAACATTTTTAATTATTTCACTTAAGTGTATTTGCTTTGTGTTAGTTCATTTTTGATTATATAATTGGCAGATCACTGTGATATTGAATAATTAAAATAAAATTACATTTCATAATTTTTCGTCACTATAGCAATGCATCTCATCACTTACAGCCCTAGAAACAATGAGTATTCTTGTAAAGTCCCTTCCCGGGTTCACTGAGTGTCCAGTAAAAATTCCTGCAGAAGACTTCTTTTGTTCTTATACTTTTAATATACAAATAAACCAATCAGCAGCCTCATTTGAGAAAACCAGTTTAATTCATACTTTTCTCACTTGCTACGAATTTAGTTTTTGAGACAGTATGATTCAATTGCGCTGTTTACGTGAACTGCCGGTTTTCGTTGCAGCATTTCAACTTGTTTTACTTGGACTTTTTTCTTTTGATGTTATTATAGATACATTTGTCTGTTTACCACTGCAAAAATCCCAGATGTTTTTGTAGTCCTGTAGTGACTCTGCTTTGACGTTTACTGTTTCACCTTATGACGGTGTCAGTGCTGATGTCTGCGGGTGAGAGAGAGAGTTCAGGTAAATGCCTGTTGGAGGTGGACGTGAGAGAGAGAGCGGGAGATGCGATGGTGGTAGTTATGGTTTGCTTTTAGCCTACAGGACCCGTTTTTGTTGAACAGAACAGCGGCTCTTCCTCCATCATGTGTCGAAACATTATAGAATGCTGTGCTGTCTGTTAGACGACGTGACAGATTCAGACACAGACACTGCACGAGTCAGTGTGTCAGATCAAACTCACAAATAATTGTTAAAAAAATATATATTTTTTATTAAAAACTTCCAGAAAAATCCTCTTGGGTTGAAACTTGAATTGCAGTTAATCAGCAAAACGTTCCCAGATGTTTGATACTGACACAAATCAGTCGGATTTCAGATGCTCAGGTGATCATAACAGATAAAAGATCACAAACATTTTCTCTGTGCTTTGCTGTCTGGGAGAGGTGAAAAGTTTCATGAGCAGTAAAGGGCTCACCTTTCCTGAGCTGGAACAGCCAGAGTGGCTGGAAAAGCTGCACTTCATGGTGGACATGACAGAGAACCTGAACATGCTGAATACAATTCTTTAGCAGAGAGGAGGCAAAGCGCTACAAATGCTGTAGGAAGTGTTAGTGTTTGAGCACAAACTGACCATTCTCACCAGAGATGTACAAAGAAGCACACTGTCTCACTTCCCCCATTAAAGAGGCCATTTCATACACATTTCAGGACTTTGTGGTTATTTCTTAAGTATTAACCTGTAATATGAAACATTTTATATCTAAAAAATGTCAGGAAACACTGATTAACAGACCTTTCAATCTGTCGGCGTTAAAATTCGGGTGGTTCCGGTTCGTTCCGTCAGGCTGCTTCGTCAGCAGCTCGTTCATATTCATTGTTCAAATTTGCTGGACTCTGATTGGCAAACAAACTAGCCTATGAGAGCATGGTATACTGTTTCCTGCCCCGCTGTGCATGGCAGCGTCAGACGTCGTGTCTTCCTGTTTGCTACGTCTTATGCTAGAGCTTTTTAGTGAGCAGCATGCTAGGCTTGGTTTTAACTGTTGGAGCTGCCAAATACTAACGAACAAAGGAGTTGTGACGAAACAGATACAGGCCGTTCAGACTCGGGAGAAATCGGGTGTTATCGCCACCTGCGTAGTTTGAGAGATTAAAACTGAAAGAGAAGTTCTTGATCTGTTTTCACACCCACTATGAAGGTAAGAACACCCGTGGAGCTAAAATATTCAACAGAAAAACTGTATTTAATGGAAGGGCCTCTTTAAAGGGAATTCAGAGAAAAAGCATTGTTTGGGAAACAATTCGTTGAGTTCAGGGGGGAAAGAAACACACTATCCTTCCTCTTCACTCCCCTGACCATCAATCCATCCCTGTTAAACGTGACTGCATTTGCAGGTGTCAGTCAACCTGATCTGGAGCTTGAGCTGGCTGACATAGCTGATAAAGATATGTGGGTGTCTAAATTCAAACGCTTCACAGAGGATCTTGAACACATTGCCCGTCAGAAGGCTACTCTGGTTTAAAAGCACAAGTGGGGTAATACTCCCAAGGCTGGACCAACTCGCTTTGAAAACATGGAAGCCATCCTGACACCTATATACTGTAAACATGCAGAAATATGCACTTGGAGTCCTTTCAAACTTTGGATCCACATACGTTTGGGAGCAGCTGTTCTCCACTATAAACTATGTTAAAAACAAATACCACTCACACGTCACAGACAGCAGCTTACAGTCCTGCATAAAGACGAATGTGACTTCATACAGACCTGATTTGCAGACGCTGTGCGCAGAGAGTAAAAGGCAGAAGTCACATTAACCAGGTAAAATAAATAGCATATTTACACAGATATTTTGCAAATATTTACATTTAATGGTTTAGTGACAGTGTTTCTTATTTATTTATTTTTAAAATTCAGGTCAAGGCTTCGCTACAAGCCACAAGGATGACGGTTCATGACATTTTCTTTTTCGTGGATAGTTTAAGTTCAGCTTTTGACTCAACGAGTTCCAAATGTGTTCATTACATAAATAAAGCAACAATTTCTCTGTAGCGTGGGTGGCTTTGTTTATACAAAGCATAAAAGGTGAGAAACAAAAACAATATATACAATGTTATATTTATTTTAGATGTCAAAAAATATTCGCTGCTCCCAGAGTTTCCTTTTCTGTGAAAATCGGCTCCAAATGGCTCTTTGGGTGTTAAAGGTTGCCGACCTCCTATTAGTACTAAAAGAAGGTAAAAGTGGAAAACTCCAGCACACAAATGACTGCTGCAAAAATGAGTGCAGTAAGATGTAGATATTGACTGAATGGACACTATCAGCTCAACGTGAAGACTGATGCTGTAAATCTGTGTACCTGGATAATTTGAGCGAAGCGCGAGTCTTTCCGTTTCTTGCTCTTGATTAGCTCCAGAGCTCGAGACTGTTGGCAGCACAGCAGAGATGCCTGCTCCTGAAACTCGTTTCCTGCAGCACCTTCAAACTAAAAGTACACACCACACTGTTGGAAAACTAAACACACCATTCTGCATTCATGTTACTAAAGAGAAAAAAGTGTCTCACCCTGGCCACCATGATGTCGCCAATGTCCTGAACTACAGAAGACTCTCTTCTCCTCTTCATCGCTTCACATAGGCTTGCTGTGTGGAAGAGACACAGAAGCAACTTCAGGACAAAAACAAAAAAAGGAAGGGCTCAAAAACTAAAAATAGGGTGTTTCTCAATGTCAATGAACCTTGCCTTGATGCCTTGGTCCCACCCCGGTTGCCTAGAAGATACGTCATCGGGACACGCCATGGCAGATTCCAATGTTCATGCACTACCAAGGCATTGGTTTGCCCGCTGTTTAGCTAACATACCAAGGATACATGGGACGTGCCTTGATGCCTTCCCTCGGTCACAAATTTCCCAGAATACATTGCGGTATTTTTAAAAAAAATGGTTGATAGAGAATGGAAAACATAGAATTATACACGTTCATGTCTGACACCAACTTTGAAGAAATCTCCTGCATGACCTGTGTGCAGCAGTCACACAGGCCCTGTTATCTGACCTGCTACTGTTCTCAGACTTACACATTCTCCCTCAGAACACTTTGTTTTTCTTAATCCAAGGTAACTGCGAGGCGCCAGCCACTACTGGCTCAACTGATTTGGGAGTGATGATTCATGTTATTTGTTATTGTTGTTTCTAAGTGAATAAAGACACTGAGCTGATGAGGGACCAGCAGAGTTATCAGGGCTGTCTTGCGGACATGATGCAAGCGCTGGTACTCTCCTCGGCTGAGTTTTGGACCAAACTTCTTGAGTGATCGTATTTCTTATATTTATAATAATGGAAGGTTTTGACAGAATAAGGAAAAAACCTAACATTTTCTTGGTGCCGTGAACCCGTTTCGCAACATACTCCATCGCTGACGGAAGAGGACGACAGCTGAAGACCATGCACGGCCAGGAGAGTCATAGGACCCTGGTGGAAAGTCCCGGGGGCTGAATTGCCAGCTGGGCCAGCTGGATAGGTCGACCTCAACCGTCAACGTGGAATTGACGCGATTCGAGCGAGAAGAATACATCACTCAACAAGGGGTAAGAAGTGCTGGTTTCGTTGTTTAAACTGTTTGGTGTATGAGTTGTGTTTTAAAGTGAAGCAAGTTGTGTTTGGGAATGCAGGACCGTTATTGAGAGTATTGTCAGTATTGTACGCACTGCCAACGTCCGGGAGTTAGGCTTTATAACCCGTACTTCAAGTAACTTCAAGTATTGTCAGTGTTATCCCTGATAACTGCCTCGTTCCGGCATTAGCCTCTTCAATCCGTACTTCAATAACTCCTCCCAAGGCATTTGTGTTTGCATAAAATCCACTATACGATCATAGAATGTTTACCGTAGATGTTTATCAGAAAATGCTGTATCTAAATTCAAAGAATCTATTCCGTTAGCTTTATCTTCATTCCAGAAGAATAATATAACAGAGAGCAGCTGCAAAGATTTTGCAGACTGGCGAATTGATGATCTTACTGATAATTTTACAGCTTCAATGCGCACGTCATTGGATCAAGTTGCTCCTCTAAAAATGAAGGTAATCAGCCAGAGGAGGCGTGCTCCTTGGTTTAATTTAGAGCTGCGTATGCTAAAAAGAACTTCAAGAAAGTTAGAAAGGAAATGGCGTTCCACTAAGCTAGAAGAAGTTTATTTATCTTGGAGAGATAGTCTGCTCATATACAAAAGAGCCCTTCGTAGGGTTAGAACTGAGTATTACTCGTCCCTCATAGAGGAGAACAAGAACAATCCCAGGTTTCTGTTTAGTACTGTAGCCAGATTAATAAAAAACCCAACTTCTGTTGAACCGTGTATCCCTGTAACCCTCAGTAGTGATGCCTTCATGGAATTCTTTACTAATAAAATAGAGTCAATTAGAGAAAAAATCTATAATGTCCTTCCCACTGTTGTCTCTGGTTCGTTGTCCAGTGAAGCAGCTTTAGAATCTGAATCATGTTTAGACAGTTTCTGTCCAGCTGATCTTAATGAGTTAACACAAATTGTAGCTTCTTCTAAACCATCTACATGTATGTTGGATCCTGTTCCAACCAGACTTTTTAAAGATGTCTTCCCATTGATTAACACATGGATATTGGACATGATCAATTTGTCTTTAATGAATGGATATGTGCCTAAGGCCTTTAAGGTTGCTGTTATTAAACCTTTACTTAAGAAACCTGATCTTGATCCAGGATCTCCAGGTAATTATCGACCTATATCCAATTTACCCTTCATCTCAAAAATTCTAGAAAAGATAGTTGCAAACCAGTTATGTGATCATCTACACAGTAATAATCTTTTTGAAGAGTTCCAGTCGGGATTTAGAGCTCATCATAGCACTGAAACAGCACTGGTGAAAGTTTCTAATGATATTCTCATGGCCTCAGACAGTGGACTTGTGTCTGTACTTGTCCTGTTAGATCTCAGTGCTGCGTTTGATACTATAGATCATAAGATCCTATTGAAGAGGCTTGAATATGATATTGGGATTCAGGGAACTGCATTAAACTGGTTTGAATCATACTTAACTGAAAGATTCCAGTTTGTTCATGTAAATAATGAATCTTCTTCATATACCAGAGTCAGTCATGGAGTTCCTCAGGGTTCAGTGCTTGGACCAATCCTCTTTACTATATATATGTTACCGCTTGGTAAAATTATTAGACAACATGGTATAAAATTCCATTTTTATGCTGATGATACTCAGTTATATCTATCAATGAAGCCTGATGAGACCAACCAGCTGCAGAGATTACAAGCTTGTCTTAATGATGTAAAACGTTGGATGACGCTTAATTTTTTGCTTTTAAATTCAGACAAGACAGAGGTTGTGACTTTTGGGCCTGAGAATCTTAGGAACAAGTTGTGTAGTCAGTCATCTACGTTGGATGGCATTAATTTGGCCTCCAACAAGAAGGTAAAGAACCTGGGTGTTATCTTTGACCAGGACATGTCCTTTAGTTCTCATATAAAGCATGTTACCAGGACGGCTTACTTCCACCTACGTAATGTTGCTAAAATTAGGAGCATTTTGAATCAAAGGGATGCTGAAACTTTAGTTCACGCATTTATTACTTCTAGACTTGATTACTGTAATTCATTATTATCAGGGTGTTCTAATAGTGCTGTTAAAGGCCTCCAGCTGATCCAAAATGCTGCTGCCAGAGTTCTGATGAGAGTTAGAAGGAGAGACCATATTTCTCCTGTTTTAGCATCACTTCATTGGCTCCCTGTAAGGTCTAGAATAAAGTTTAAGGTTTTACTTTTGACGTATAAGGCCTTGAACGACCAAGCTCCAGCTTATATTAAAGATCTTATTGTTCCATATGCTCCTAACAGAGCACTTCGCTCTCAGACTGCAGGTCTGCTTGTAGTTCCTAGAATTTCTAAAAGTAGAATGGGAGGAAGAGCTTTTAATTATCAGGCTCCTCTCCTGTGGAACCAGCTTCCACTTTTTATCCGTGAGGCAGACACCTTGTGTAGTTTTAAGAATAGACTTAAAACTTTCCTTTTTACACAATCCTATAGTCAGGGTTAGCTTGGGTTCTCCTGAGCTTTCCCTTTAGTTATGCTGCTATAGGTTTAGACTGCCGGAGGACATACTGACCACATTTTTTTTTCACTCTGCTGTCTTTCTTTACTGTGGCTGCCTCTGAGGAGGGTGTATCTCACATAAACAAGGGATGAAATATTCCCACTAGAACCATCAAATTGTTATTGCTTTGATTGTTACTGCTGCCATTAACTGTTTCTCTGTTTATCTTTCCATAGACATGACGACTGGCCTAAATACATCTGTGTTTGTCTGTGTCTCTTTCCTGTCAGCTCAGACCCCAGTCGGCTAAGGCAGAAGGCCGCCCATCCTGAGCCGGGTTCTGCTAGAGGTTTCTTCCTGTTAAAAGGGAGTCGTTCCTTTCCACTGTCGCCAGTTGTGCTTGCTCAGGATGGGGGATTGTGCTGAAATAACAATTCAGCCCAATCGGCTGGTTCCTTAGATAGAAAATGTTTTATTATTAATTGATTGATTTTTCTGTGAAGTGCCTTGAAATGACTTTGTCATGAACTGGCGCTTTATAAATAAATAAACTTGAAACTTGAACTTGAAACAATGTGTTGAAACCAAATGACTGGCCACGAGATCAAAGGATTGCTGTTTGTGTGGCTGCTGTGGTCGCTGTTCGGGTCCTTGTCATTGTAATTGGGATAGATGTCGGAGGTCATCGGCAATATTTAAGTCTGTACAGCAATAAATTGTTTGAACGATGGGAAACTCACAGTCAACTGCTGATTTGACTGGTGATGTGAAATACATGTATTTGAAGGACCCAGATAACGTGAAGTTCTTGTTGAAATAGCAGAAGAAATATGATGTTGACAGAAAGTGGAGCGACCAGTAACAAAAACAGTAAAATCAGAAGAAATAATAAGAGGAAAAAAATGTGTTGAAACAGCTTTTGAGGACGTCCGATGATAGAATTGTTGTTTGCGTTATAACGATCGTAGACCTTGTCGTGATTCTAATTCTGATTGGTGTTGAGATCGGCACATCTCAAAAGAGTAAATTAATTAACTGCGCAGTACTCTATTCACTCTATTTGGTTCCGTGTAAGCGATTTTGAACTTCTGTGTGTAAGAAAAAGCCTGGTACCATGTATGTGTGTGTCTGTCCTGTCTATCTGTAAATGTGTGTGCGCTGTCTATCTGTAAATGTGTGTGTGTGTGTGTGTGTACTCATGTCTGTATCAACAGAGACAGGCTGCTAGAAGCTGTGAAACACACTGAAGAATGCTGTGTGGAGATTCTCATCTTTTATACATTTATGTAATGAATGTGTGAGAGATCAGGTGTCTATCCCAAATAATTAGTTGATCAATGAAATTCATACAGACTAGTTTGCCTGATTCTGAGGAGGAAAATAATAAAATAATAAATATATAGATATATATATAAAAAGGCCTGACTATATAATAATAATAACAATAATAACAACAAGCTTGTATTAAAATAGAATCCATCATGGGGACTTGATGCGAAGAACTACATGAAACTGATGGAAAGTTTGGCCTCTATGTGTGTTATTAGTAGCAAAATAACTACAAATAGAACTAAAAAGAGATGACGTCTTAAGAGATGACAAAATTTAATTCTAATTTAATAACAAACTATAACACACTCACTAAACCTTTAAATACCTCAATATATGAAAAAAAAAAGATTTTTCTTTCATCTGTCTGACAGACGTTATATAATGACAAAGATTTGGCTGATTTGGAAATAATAATAACTACTGATATTTCACCCATAGACCTTCAAAGGCTCAAGAGATGGAACTGTTTAGGTATTTAGTAAAAGACACTTTTACCATTATGGTTCCAGAAAGTACTCTAAATTTACAATACAATTTTTTGTGCTTGTTTATCTTGTCCTGTCAGTACAAGACAAAATACTCACTAAATTGACTCTCATTTACAGGATCTGATTGGAAATATTAAAACCTTTGTGTAGACTTGTAGGTGTTTTAAAATGAATGCATTTTGTTTTAGTTTCTCTTAATTTGGTCAGAAAATAAGCTTAATTCTGTGTCTCTGTCCTGCTCTCAGGGGAAAGTTTTTGCTCAGCTGTAGCTGATAAGTGTCTGCTTTATGACCTTGGAGTCAGTACATGAAACAAAAACACTGCAGATGTTATGTGAGAGTCAGTGATTCAGAACAATAATCCTTTTGTAAAAGTCTACATTCCAGCTCATAGAGAACAAGTGTAAATCATACCTCTAACAGATCTTTTTAAAAGTTTAATATTTGAGACAAATTAAGCATTAATTCTAGGAACCTAGGATTACAGAAATCATGTAATTACCACCAAACTATATTTACAAAACATAATATATATTTTTGGGTAAAGTAATGTTACACAAAACTACACATTGCCTGGACGGCAAATCAAAATTAGGGGAAAAGTTGAAGAAGCAATTGTGTTTTAGTACATTATCAAACTTAAATGAATTTAAGATTAGAATTCAAAATAAGGTGCTGCTCACTTCTGAAGCTGTGAACAGAGTCACAGACAGTCCTTAGGATTTCACACTTTGACCTCTGACCTAGAATTCTTAATTTGGATAAAACTAACCCGGAATAATTGATGTGCTGAGAACCCAAATAATGTTTTGTTTCATCTTCATTTTTATCTGAATTATTTTCTTTCCCTTTTCAAAAAATCTTTGACCAGACATTCATGAATAAAGTCTGTCTTTAAATTGTTATTTGAGCTACAGGCAACCTAAAATGGTTTACTTTGGGGTTTTGTTAAATGTCAACTAGTATTAATATATCCTTAACTAAATAACCTGGTTGTGATTAATCAATTGAAGTGGGTTCTGACTATAACTTTAAACAGCATTATGATTATTTCTTTCCAACTAGAATGAAAAAAAAAAAAAAAAAAAGGTGAAAACCTTGAGAACACAAAAATCAACTGGAACTCTCTTGTAGTGACAGTGAAGTTTGTTGTCACAGCTGGTTTAATAAGACATATGTGTTCCTTTCAAACGGAAATTAATCACTCTAAATGGAAAACCTTAATTTGAAAAGGAATGGGAGTATTTTAAACCTAAATATTTTAAAAGTCTGCTCGATCTCCAAATTTCAATAATTTCAGGTAAATGAACAAAGAATCTTGTTGTTTGCTCTTTAGGGAATAAGACCAACAAATTAAAGGTGATTTCAACCAAAGAATAATATCATGAAGCCAAGATCTGAAAAACAAATGTGGGAAGCAAAAGGAGCGTTCCTTGACTCAGATGGACTGTATAAAGTTGCCTTGAAACCAATACTACCAAACTCCCTCTTTAAAGCGGCTGCTGTTGTGACGCATGGGCCCTGCCATGTGTCAACAGGGGGGATGGTGGCGCTAATACAGCAACACTTTACAACTTATGGAATAGGTTCCTACTTAAAAATGGTGGTTGAGGAGCCGACAGCAGCTACTTCAAAGGCAAATTTCCTGTTTATATGTAAGTTTTAATTGTTGCAATTGGGCTTATATTTAAAATGTTTTTTTTTAAAATCCAAAGCAGTTATACAGTTGGTTAGTTGCTTTTTAGTTGCAGCTTCGGTGGCTAGAAGGTATTAACTCGCTTGCACATTTATTTTATTTCATTAACATTTCTAGCTTCATGGCTGAAGAAATGCTGCTACGCTACTATGATAGGCGGGACATAAACAGTGCGCATGAGCAGGTAGCCGCGGTCATGTGAGTGAAGTTTGTTCTAGTGTCCTCATAAGCAAGACGCTTCCTCTACTAAGGCAGTGCCTCGGTAGGCAAGGTTCCTTGACATTGAGAAGCACCCATGGTCTCAGTTGAGATCACAGACAAAGTGAGGTGGACCCAAATTATCTGAATAAATATTATGACATCCAGACATCATATCAATGTGAAGCTGAAAACCAGAAACACATACTGGTTCAGGAACGAGCCTGTTGGGACCATTTACTTCAGTCAGTAATATTTACCAAAAGAAACACACACACCGACTAGCTTTGCAAAACAAACACAGAGATGGACAACAACAAAAAGAAGAGACGTTTTTCAGAGACAGACTGCAGCAGTCTAAAGATTACTGAAGTAACACATTTGTTTTCAGATAAACATTCAAAACTGACAAGTCGTTTATCATTTTATATCATTAATGCTTTTATATTTGTAGCTCCAACAGATTCCACTGTCAACCTTTTTTCTAAAATTTGGTAAAAATTTTAAGAAAACTGAGTTCTTCTTCTACACATTATTTACTCTGTGATGAAAATGTGATGTGATCTTACATGATCCCATTAGTGGGAATTTATCTAAAACCAAACAAAAATCCCTTCATTCTGGCCTTACTTCAAGCTAACTGAGAGTGTCTGTTTCAGGAACATGGCAGCAGACACATTAAGACACAGCAGTCAAGGGTTTCATTTAACATCAGCGAATGTTTAAAAGAAGCCAAAAGATTAAAGGCATTATTAGACTCATATAGAACGAAGAGTCTTCATCTGACTTTTCGCCGAGTCCCGCCCCCCCTAGTTACTGTTGCTATGTCCGACAAACACGACCAGCATGACAGATTATAATTACTGGAAGAGGTATTTCTATGCTTGTCAGTGACCTTATATGGAGCAAAACCTTTGCAACATCCTCCAAATTGAACCAGCCTTGATCTCCTTTCTCCTGATCAGCTCTGCCGAGTGGCGTCTGTCCGCTCACAACCAGCCTCCCTCGTAGCCGGCGAGCACTCCCAGCTGCCAGCATCTCCAAAGCTTGGCCCTGCAATCGCCGAGAGCCATCTGCAATCCCGAGCCGGCTCATGCTCATCCACGGGTGGACCGCGCACCCCTCGGGATGCTACTCAGCACCAAGCTCCCCCTGACATCTAGTTAGTAGATGTGGGCGCACCACTTCACCGTCTTACTTGGAGATAATGTTTGTCGCACCTGCTCACATATTAATTCAATTCAATTCAATTCAAGTTTATTTGTATAGCACATTTAAAAACAACCACCATACTAACGGTTGTGTGATTGGACATAGGTCGTTTTTGGGGCAGGGCCAGAGAAAGGTCAATTCCAATGACAGTTTTACCAGAAACAAAGCAAAATGCTCAAACGAACAAAGCCTGAGTCCACAACCTGAAAGAAAACTGACCTGCAGATTGTTTTGGTTGATCTAAATGTTTAAGTTAAATGACTTGATGTGTTTTACATGATGACTCCTAGATTATTACGAGATGGTATTTGGTTGGTATGAAAAAGCTTTGATGATCACTTGATGAACTGTGAAACCACTTGAATAAAGAAAGTATGACACATTGTAGCTCTCTGCATCACTAAAAGACTAATGAAGCCATTAACGTCAAACAACGAATTATTACTACTGATCTGAAACCAAGTCTTCTTCGTTTCCCCCTGCAGAACACAAACACTGACCGTGGAGTTTGTAAACCTCAGACAAGTTGGGGAAGATGCAGGCCAGCTCCTCCGTGTTCAGCACAGATCTCAGCTTCTGGTAGAAGACTTTGTCCAGGACCCGGAGGGTCCGCAGGTGGGACACCTCAGTGGTGAAGAGCTCTGAAAAGAAATGGGAGTCAAACCTGTTAGTCTGCATAAGGAGAGTCTCTAATAATAAACATGGAGAGGTTTTGAAATTGGGGAAAAACAGCTTACCGTATATGACAGCCTGCCTGTCCACCTCCCTCTGGCTGAGCGTGGCGAGGAGCTGAGGAGGAACCGTGTCCTGCCAGTTTTGACCATCACACACCTCGTCCTCCAGCACTGCAGCGTCGGGCAGCAGGACGTCCACACTCCTACATCATCATTACCACAAAAGGAAGAAAAAGATGTAAAGATAAAAAAAAACATTTTGGTTTTTCTGATTTTGGCTATTAATAGTTTAAACCAGAACAATCTCCAGAAATTAACACTTTCAACTGGACTTCAAGTATCAGCAGCTTCTTCAGAATTCAGACATCTTTCATGTCATTTCAGTTCTGCTCAAGATTCAGCTGATTACTCACCTGCGTGTAGATCGAGGGGTGTATGGGGGTGTGGGGTTCTCAAGAGACCTGAGTGTGAGAGAGCGCAGAGAAAGATGACATGAGGATAAACCGTACACTATGTGTGTGTGTGGGCGATTGGGGGGAGGGTGATGCCATGAGAGGGATGCATTCACGTATATATCTGCTGAATCTGCTGCTTCCAGTTGTTATCAGAACTTTACCGAGCAGAACTGCTGGATGCAGACGACGAGGCACTGTGCTGTAGAGGTCGGAGGCCCGGCTGCTCCCGCTCCTCATCGCAGTCCTCCATGTCCACATCGCTTCGAGAACGAGGCACGGTGTCGCCTCCTGCAGCTGCACCCCGTCGGCGGCCCTCTCCCTCAGCCTTCAAAGACCCGCTGCGTGCCAGATGCACCGAGGCAGTCGGACTGGAGGAAAAAAAAACCTTTTGTGAGGTTCTGATGGGTTTTTGTGACGATTAAACTAAAGATGAGGGTGATTTGGTGTTTATCAGTCACCTGTCTGTGCCTTCATCTCCCAGGCTGCTGGAGGAAAACCTTTGGGGGTCCACAGCACCCCCCACCTCCTCACCTGGATCTTCTGTGTGATGCTCAAACTGCTTGATCATGTTTTTCACACTGCCAGGACGAACTGCACACACATTTTAACTCGCCAAATCAAAAACCGCACAATGGTAAAAAGTTTCAAACAACCTTTAACTTTAAAACAGAGTGAAAAAAGCATGAACATAAATAAAGAAGGATAACACAAACATGTACCTTCAGAGGGAGACAACGGGACATGGAATACTATGAAACCAAAAAAAAAAAAAACAATCAAAAACAAAAAGCAACAGGATGGAAATTTAACAAACAATTAATAAACTTGAAAGAAGAACAAAAGGAAGGAGTGTAAAAAAATCAACATGATCTGATGTGAGTTCATCATTCGACTTGAAAAATGAAAGCAGTTAAAGAACTTTACTGGACTGAGACGTAGTCCGGGGTTTGATGTAGCTGATGAAGGGATTCCACTTTTTATCCTCGCCATCTTTCTCTTTTTTGTTGCTGCTCTGCTGCAGAGAGAAAGTAAAAACCATCTTTAACCTGGTCAATCAGCTGGAGTTGCTTGGACTGGCTGCACCATCAGTTTATACTGATGAAAAACCTGATTAAAAAACTGTCAGATGTTTCCTTTTTCATCAAATTTTGGCCCAAAAACCCATTTTGATAAACTTTTTTTGGGGGAAACTGCAGCTCCAGTTGGTTCAATCTCTCATCTTTCTACATCAATAAATTCATTGCATCAGTATCAGAAAGTAGATGCAAGTACTGCTCTCAGCGTGAAGAAGTTAGTGTTGATTTCTTGTGTGTGTGCATTTCACGATATACTTATCAGGCTAATCATTATCAGTCTGATGCTGGACAGTGTCTAATACAGATGGTCCCAAACTTATTTAGCTGCGCACCCCCTTCTGTGTCCCAACTGTGTTGACACGCCCCCAAGAAAAAAGAAATGACTAAACACACATCTAATGATCACGATCACAACAATGTATGTGTGTTTGAATGAATCTTTCATGTCATCATTGTAAGAAGTTATGTGCAAGCTTCCACTTTTAACTCCTTCAGTGCCAGCCACTCTCAGATTTCAATCCCCCTTAGTGCCAGACATACTGAGCAATTTTACTGATATTTGAAGACCCACTGAATATTTTGTCCTATGACTGTGAATTATGAAACTGCCATCAGAAAGATTAGTCTTTCTTCTTTCAGCAGCAAAAAAAAAATTGTTCTACCCTTTTCTGTTATTTAGTAATCTGCAGTATAAAAGAACAACTTTCATGAAAATTAACCTGTTTCAAAACAGAAAATTGAGATAAAGAGCTTTTTCAAGCAGATCAGTGACTGATGTAAATACTTCATGTTTCAATGATTAATGCAACATCTGAACTATGTTTTACAGCTATGAAAGTAAAAAACAACAGTAAAAAAGTACTTTTGATCGTTTATTTTATGTCAGCTAGTCCCCCCACCCCGGGCATCTGTTTGTCTATCAACACTTTCTGTGTGTTTTATGCAGCAAATTGTTCTTTATTTTGGTTTGTGCTGCCTGCAGATGATTCTAACAGAGATACTGGTCAGATGAATCTGCCTCAGGTTCACTAAAATTGCCAAAAGAATAGTCACATCAGGCTGAAGACATGACGAGCCAGACATAAGGAACGGGACCGCGCAGTGTTTGGCACAATACTCAGTCTCGATAGGGCCGACTCTGGCACTGGGGGGATTTTATACATGTAATAAACTCTACCACCTTCTCAGTACCGTACTCTGAACAAAGAGATTGCTTCGCAGCTGCTTCAGAGACTTGATTCTCCCTTCTGCCATGATCGTCTCTTATCTCGTTCTGACTTTTCATCTCGTGCACCTCCACCACACTTTGGGAATCCCTGGTCTAACACAAGTCCCTGCAGGCAAGTATTAAACATGTCTCCTGGATAATCTCAGTGGCATCTTTACAACTTGGTTTTATCCTGATTGTTCCTACAGAGAAAAGAACAGGGACAGTGCAGTAAACAGATTTTGAATCAGCTCATATGTGCCATGGGAGATTTTTTTTAACAGGAAGCAAAATTCGGTTGAAGTAACCAGCCGACCCTTTTTCCACTAGGGTGGGCACGGTCTGGAATGGGTAGATTCAGACATGTTTTGGCGCATTACCTCTGTCTGGGTCGACCAGACCCCCCTTTTTGGACTACACCTGCCTCGGTCTGAAACGTACCAAAGTGACCCAACAGATCCACTTATGGATTAACTGGTCCAGTAAAGTGATGTCAGTCACACCTACCTATGTAGTGGTAGCCATTGATTGGCCATTCGATGTTCATGTGAAGTGATGTCACAGAAATAAACAGCCAGCAACAATGACACATTACTACTTGTTACTTCATTAAGATGTCAGCACTGAATAATCTCCCAAAGAACAAAAATACTTCAATGTTCTCCATTGTTGTTTCCTGCTCTCAATGCACACGTCCACGTTTGTTTCCTTACTCTTGTGGCGACGACGAATTAAATCCTGGACCTTTCGTTCCACTTGCTAACCTGAGCATGCCCATGCCCTCACCTATGTTCACATTCTGGAGATGTTAATGGAATTACAACCCTCCCGTTCTGGGCTGAGTTGACACGACCCATTTGGGGCTGACCCGAACCTAGTGAAAAAGGGGCATAAGTCTGTATGTTTCTACCAAGAACCACACAGACAGACATAGAAGCAACTCCTCAAAGTCAATCTTAAATCTGGAGAGATTAAACCAGATCATGGTTGAATCCTTTTTTAAAATGTGTTTCATCAATCATACCTAAACATACTTTTCTGCTTTTCAATCAGGTGCATCTCAGGCAGCACTGTGTTGCTGTCAGTAACAGATGGACCCTAAAAGATTGTCAGTGGCTTCGCTAGTCTGTACGCTAATTTCTGTAAAACTATGACCACCAGCATGAAGGTTCACAGATTCTCTGAGACGGTAACGGTGACGAGGACCAACACTGTGATTCAAGCTGCTGACAGCAGACAACATATGATGCAGCTTGTCAGAGAGCAGAAATCTAACTTCAATACTGACATTTTTACAAGCTATACGACAAAGTTTTAATCCTTAATCTGATCTTCATAATGTGGGTCTATCTGATTGATTACCCTGCAGATTCAGGGTTAAAATGTGAAGGTCTCAGATACACATTTTATATGTTCATTTGAAGTGAATAGGACTGCAGCCATGTGCAAATATACTGTTATTCACAAATTTTTTTAAAGTGTGATTTCTCCATTTAAGTGTCTTAATACTCAATGAATGTAAATTTATTTGAAACACTATTGGTAATTAAACTCGTTTGAGATAAAATCAAACCCCATACACTGCTGAGTATAAAAGAGTTATGAAAGAAAAAAGATCATACTTTCTAAACAATGTGAAAAAAATGTAAATATTTAGGTAAAAAGAAAAGTTTTGGGTTGTTTCTTGTCACAGAGGGATCTTTTCTTTCTTACCTTTTTGTTTTTTACCAGAGCCAGCCACTTCTTCTCAGTGCTCAGACTTGGAAACACCTTGGAGTCTCTCAGCTTGATGTGATGCAGAAACAGGAGCACCGCTGATGACAGAGGAGAACTGAAGAGGGTGGGGGAGAACCATCGTGAGGTGAGCAGAGTCGATCAGTAAACAAACTGAAGCGTGAAGCAGAAGTGATCAGACTGCGCTGTTAAGTTTTTTTTTTTACCTCCTGTCCTCTTCATGCTTTGATCTGAAACAAAAAAACAAACAAAAATGTTGCTGATGT
>SSNP01000421.1:70773-98095 GCA_006937955.1 Pachypanchax playfairii | reverse complement strand
ATTCTTTCCTTTACACGGATCAGTCGTCCTGGTCCCCTTGCAGAAAAACAGCCCCAAAGCATGATGTTTCCACCCCCATGCTTTACAGTAGGTATGGTGTTCTTTGGATCCAACTCAGCATTCTTTCCCCTCCAAACACGACAAGTTGAGTTTCTACCAAAAAGTTCTATTTTGGTTTCATCTGACCATATGATGTTCTCCCAATCCTCTTCTGGATCATCCAAATGCTCTCTAGCAAACCGCAGACGGGCCTGGACGTGTCCTGGCTTCAGCAGGGGGACACGTCTGGCACTGCAGGATTTGAGTCCCTGGCGGCGTAGTGTGTTACTGATGGTAGCCTTTGTTACTTTGGTCCCAGCTCTCTGCAGGTCATTCACTAGGTCCCTCCGTGTGGTTCTGGGATTTTTGCTCACCGTTCTTGTGATCATTTTGACCCCACGGGGTGAGATCTTGCGTGGAGCCCCAGATCGAGGGAGATTATCAGTGGTCTTGTATGTCTTCCATTTTCTAATAATTGCTCCCACAGTTGATTTCTTCACACCAAGCTGCTTACCTATTGCAGATTCAGTCTTCCCAGCCTGGTGAAGGTCTACAATTTTGTTTCTGGTGTCCTTTGACAGCTCTTTGGTCTTGGCCATAGTGGAGTTTGGAGCGTGACTGTTTGAGGTTGTGGACAGGTGTCTTTTATACTGATAACGAGTTCACACAGGTGCCATTAATACAGGTAACGAGTGGAGGACCGAGGAGCCTCTTAAAGAAGTTACAGGTCTGTGAAAGCCAGAAATCTTACTTGTTTGTAGGTGACCAAATACTTATTTTCCACCATAATTTGCAAATAAATTCTTTAAAAATCAGACAATGTGATTTTCTGGATTTTTTTTCCTCATTTTGTCTCTCATAGTTGAGGTATACCTATGATGAAAATTACAGGCCTCTCTGATCTTTTTAAGTGGGAGAACTTACACAATTGGTGGCTGACTAAATACTTTTTTGCCCCACTGTATATATGCTGGAGCGCTCCTCCAGCTCTGAGTGCCTCACCGGTCACCGCGCTGCTGTCAATCCTGCCACAGTAACGACTGTGCAGACAGCCCCTGGAGCCGGAAAGAGGACTCACCTCCGACGGGGTTTAGCGGCCGTGAGCTATCCGACCCGCTCTCCTTTCCCCGTTCTCGGACCCGTGTCCTGGAGCATCCTCCAGAGCCAGTGCCTCTGCGTGGTGAGTTACCCGCCGATCGTGAGCACTGGCTTGGACACGGAAGAATTAGAGCTCAGTTGCGGAGATACGCGACTGGCTCTTTTCCTCTGGCTCCTGTCTGTCCCTGGTCGCCTCTGGATCCACACCTCTCCGGTGAACGCGCTGCTGCCTCCCCTGCTGGACCCACGCAGGCATCGACAGCACCGCGTCCCGGATCTCACCGCACTGCCTCGACTCCTGGAGCACCACCCCCGCTGCAGTGTCCCTCGGATCTCACCACACGCAGCTTCAGTCACCGCGTCACTGTGAGTATCCGGGCACTATCCCCGCACACTGCAGCGGGCTGTTTTCATGTGTGACTAACGAACGTCTCCTCCAGGATCGAGTCTCCACCCCACTGCAGTCCAGTCCTGTGTTTATTCATCGTGCACATTTCAGGTTCACTGTACTGTTGTCTTGTGCATGTAAATAATAAACTCACTTTCACTGATCCCTGGTTCTCGTGTGTGTGTGTCTTGGAGTTGGGTCGCTTTGGAGTTCAGTTCAACCCCCCCCTACCTGGTAACTGAACCTGACAGCAACATGGGGTTCTTGCCCAAGGACACTTCGACATGTGGCGGTGGAAGCCGGGATCGATCCACCAACCTTCAAGTTGGAGGACTTGAAGTTATATTTCAGGACAAATGAAGACTATATTACCAAAGGTAGTATTTTATCATCTGATGTTAAAAGCTGTAAAATAGCAGGATACAAGACCTTTAAAATGGCTGTGCAGTGACGCTTCTCATCCAACCTGATGGAGCTTGAGAGGTGCTGTAAAGATGAATGGGTGAAACTGGCCAAGGTGTGCTGAGCTTGTGGCATCATTGTCAAAAAGGCTTGAGGCCGTACCTGCTGCCAAATTGCATTGACAAAGTTTGAGCAAAGGCTGTGAAACTTATACACATGTTAATCAGATCAATCAAAATCAAAAATACTTTATTAATCCCTGATATTATAGATTTATTTATTCTTCTCTGGACGTTAATGCGGCTTGAACAGAAAGATGCAACCACACATACCCTACATCAAATCGTCCGGCTCAGTCACTGCACAGCAAGGCAGCTCGACAAAAACCACATGCGAAATGACCCACAGCAAGATCTGCCAGATGTTATTATGCATATGATACATCATACTTGATACATGTTTTCTCAGTTACCATGCATTACAATAAATCAAATCAAATCAAAAATACTTTATTAATCCCCGAAGGGAAATTAAGTGTTGTTGTCGAAGGTTATAGGTGTGAACAGGAAGGATCTCCTGTAACGGTCTGTGCTGCAGCGGATTATGAAGAATCTTCTGGCTGAAGAAACTCTGTTGTTGAGTTACTGTGTTCTGAAGAGGATGATGAGGGTTTTCCATCATGTTCTTCATCCTCCTTTGGACGATCAACTCAAGAGACTCCAGTTCATTCTCCAGGACAGAATCAGTCAGTCTTATCAATCTGTTCAGCCTCTTCATGTCACTTGCTTTGATGCTGCTTCCCCAACAGGTGACTGCAGATGTGAGCAGCAGACAAACTCCTCTTCTTTTGATGCTCCTCTTCAAATCTCTGTCTTCTTGTATTGTTATAAAGCCAGACAGAGACACACTGGAGTCTGGGATATGCTCCTTTAGCCATGTCTCCGTAAAACACATGATGCTGCATTCCCAATGCTCTGGCAAGGTCTTCAACAGAGTTTCAAGTTCATCCATTTTGCTAGCAAAGAGATCTCACATTTGTCAATGTCAATGTCAAGCTTCCTCTTTCTCTCTCTTCACTTTGCTCCTGCTCTGCATCCACGTCTTCTTCTTTTGAGCTCATCAGGGATCCAGAGTTTCAATTTGAGGATTATTTGAGCCTTGGAAATGTCAGTTAGTTGCTCTTTCTTGTAAACAAGTCTATTGTTGCCATGGTTACACCACATAACAAGTGGCAAAAAAGTGACAAATAAAGCAAAAAACTCAATCAACAGCACCCAAATCAGAAGAAAAGTATTTAGAAAATATCTCCAGAAGAAAAAACTAGCAAGAAATACTCAAAAAGAACAAAAAAATTCTAGCAAAGTCACAGAGCTACTCCAACAAGCTGCCACCAGTTGTAGCATTATTATTTTGTAGCAAATTTAGATGTCAAATTTACTTTAAAATAATTTTAACGACTTGTAGCAGTCTTGTAATTATGCTTTCCAAAAAAATTATAATATTCATAAATCATAGACCTGGTGGGGCTTGAAATAAAGTTGTTTTGTTATCTATTGGCTACTTGCTTGTCAATCACACTTGTACTGCCTAGAATAACAATAAACAGCCCTTTACCATTGATGAGTTCGACATGTTCAAAGAAATAACATTGTAGTAGTTCCAGAAAAAACTCTGGCGATGCCGACAGTTAACAAGCAATGGGGGATTTCTAATTTATAGGAGGCCTTTCTGCCATTGAGGGAAGAGGAAGGGTGTGTGTGTGTGTGTGTGTGGCTACAATGCATGCACACTACTCGTAAAACGACAAACAGCTGTTGAGCTTCACATTCTCATTTGAAAACTCATTTCAGAAAAAGGCATGACAAAAAATTGATGCATGTGAAAATGTTTCGAATGCAATGAAGATAAAAAGAAAAGTTTAAATTAAGTAACTGGAACTCATTTAAACAACAACAATGTGTTTTATTGAGAAAATAAGTTTCCTCACTGAGACCTTAATTTGTTCTACTTTTAGAAGATAAAATCCAAAAATGAGGGATTTGTCGACTCACAGTATATCCCACAGGGCGGAGACCTGTCTGTCCACCACCTGTCTCTCTTTCATGGGGTCTCCGTCCAGGAGCTGCAGGTCTGCTTCTCCAAAAAAGGATCCGAGACCCATCATCTGCTTGTTCCTGCCAGGACACACAAACTAGGCATGAACAAATTGCTGTCAGAATGTAAAAAGAACAGAAAAAATGTGTTCCGGAGATAAACAACAGACACAAACACAAGATGTTTTGTGTGGTTTAGGTCTCAATATCTTTGTTGTAAAAAAAAAATCAGTACACATCGGTATCACAACCAACATCTCTCGCTCGCTCACCCACTCGCCCACCAGAATTCAGAATTCCTGTCAGAATTCAAGAAGCAGCAATGATCATTTGTAGCGTTACAGCCTCATCCGTGTTTCTGTTCCTGAGTTCTTCTGTCGAACTGAAATTACTCCTGTCTTTCAGAGAAATATCTCACCATCCCTTTCTATCACTTACACCAACACGTGAACATTCTGGACCAACGCACCTGTAGTCCTGTATCTGGTCCTTGATGTCCGGCAGCACCTGCTGCTGCAGCTCAGACAGAGGTCCTCTGATGTCCTCCTGAGCATGAAGGCGTCGCTCTGAAGGTATGAGCAGAACATCGGTGGGTAAACAGAACCACCAGATAAACTTACATCTACTGTCACTGCTATTCACATATTTTTGTGAATACAGACATGACAAAAGAATGCACGTGTGTGGAGAAATGAAGAAACATGGAACAGCTTTCAGGTTCTTACCGATATCTGTCAAACACTCGTCTCCTACTTCAATTTTCAAAGGCTAAAAAGAAAAGTATCATCTGTTAGGCATCAGAACGGCATTAAGATAAACACTTACTTCCTAGTTCCTCACTAACAGAAATCCATTTCTGCAAACAGCTTTCCTTAATATTTCTAAGCTAGTCATTAAATTGAATTTGAACATGCAACACTGAACAACAGGAGTACATACAGCATCTGGATTCAGGAAGTGTGAGGTGATCTGATGTGCAAGTGTACGAGCATCTTTAGGACTGGAGCCCAAATAAGCTTCAACTAACAGGTAGAAGAGCTGCAAAAGAAAAAGGAAACAGATTAAGTCTGTGTGAAAATCCCTGTGTACTGTGGCTGATTCTCTGCACTACACACACAAAGGGAGAAAACTGTTAATAACTTCAGTTTCTTCACATTAAATCTGGATTAAAAACCCAAGAATTCCCATTTAAAAACAATGATGAAAACAAACTAATACACAAATCTGATTCTTCCTTTCAGGGTTTAAAATAAGGAGAACAAAACACCAGATGCATAACAAGACAAAACATGTCACAGCAGGTTCCTGTTCTGTACCAGTGTTCTTCAAATGAAAAATACATTTATGGAAAAAGGGGTGGTAGAAGCTTGTGATTCCATATAGATCTGGAAAAAGCAAAATTTCAAAATACTTTTACTCTAAACTGAGAGAAAATATGTTAAAAAACCTAAAGCGTTAATCTAATCTACAAAATACTGCCACCCGCCCTACAGCTTCCTGCCAGCTGCTGATTGAATCCACCTGTCTCAGCTAATTACCTCAAAATCAGATCATGCAATTCTCAGAGAAACGCCAAGAAAGCCAGAGCTTTACGTCAGACTCTACAAGCCTCCGTTAGCAGCTCAAGCCTTTAACACCAGGCGACTTCAGGCCACATGTTACAGAAACACATTACTGTAACTCCATCTCATTTAGGCAAGATGAAAAATTCAGATGGTTTCTGAAAGCAGAATATCAGTGATGTTTGTTTTATCACTGCAGCACAAGTTCACCAGTTACAGAAGATAAACTGCCTGTTTTATGTTACTGTAAACATTTAATGGTTTCCTGAAAGATGAGACAAAGAGCTTCACAGAACTTTACACGAGCAACATAGAGGAGTTTGACAAAAAAATCTGAAAAACTGGGATTTCAATATATTTTGACTGTAAACTAAGAGGAAATGTATGAGACAACTGGTCTGTGTGATACCTGACTTTTAAAGAGTTAAAAGTTAAAGTTCATGATTAAACATGTTGAAAGGCGACAGGAGAAATCCTTTTCTGTAAAAACAACAAGATGCCAAAGTTTCATCTGAACAAAGCACAAGACTTCTGGAACAGTGTTTTCCAGACAGAAAAGCAGAGATGTTTACCCATAATGCACAGCATATCAACCAACAACTCATCCTAACAATCAGCACGGTGGTGGAGGAGAGATGAATTTAGGCTCCTTACAGTCACTGAGTCACTCTGAACCCGTGTAGACAGTCTGATGTAGTTAGGATCAAAAGACTAAAACAAATTGAAATGTTGTGCTTGAAACTAATGAGAGCTCAAAACTGCAACTTAAGAACCAGCAACAACAGCAGTGAGCCAAAATTCCTGAACGTCATGAAACCGATCAAGTTTTACTGCTAAAGCTACTCAACATACTACTGAATCACATGACAGCCACATTTAGTTAAGACATGCTTTTCAAAGGTGGTAAAAATAAATATAAAAAAATAAATATAAAAATTAGAAGCCGCAAACATTTTCAGGTTTGATAAATCACACTGTGTCTGGAACGCCCAGTTATTTACATGTTGTCCTTCCATTACTTTGCATCTTCTGACAGAAACGCCCACATTGCATATTCTTCAAGGGGGAAAGCGCAAAAAAAACTTTGCGCACCTAGCGGCAGGTTTAGCAGGTGCAGCTTTAGCTGCGCATCAATAGTAAATCACCTGCAGCTTGTTTTTGCGGCCGTTTTAACAAACCTTTGATAAATCAGGCCCTTTAAATCTGAACTTACAAGGGGGTTTGGGTCCAGAAGCTGAGTGAAGACGTATCTCATGAAAACCATCATATGTGCTGGTCGTAACTTCAACAACTCAATGTCCTGGAATGGACCATCCATCTGCGAGAAAACCAGAGAAGAGGAGTGAAAATATTTGGGAGAAACAGTGAGATTCAAAGATAAGATTATAAGAATTTTATGGTAAAAGAGAAAAAATAAGACAACAGAAACAAACCTCGTTAAAGGAATAACTCTCATCTTCATCTTCGTCTTCAGGACTCATGATCTGGACCTGTCCACCCTGCGAACCACAATCATATAAAACACTGGAGTCACTCGGTAACATATTCAAAAACCTGTTCAAAATCTCATCATACACTCACCTAAAGGATTATTAGGAACACCATACTAATACGGCGTTTGACCCCCGTTCACCTTCAGAACTGCCTTAATTCTGCATGGCATTGATTCAACAAGGTGCTGAAAGCATTCTTTAGAAATGTTGGCCCATATTGATAGGATAGCATCTTGCAGTTATGGAGATTTGTGAGATGCACATCCAGGGCACGAAGCTCCCGTTCCATCACATCCCAAAGATGCTCTATTTGGTTGAGATCTGGTGACTGTGGGGGCCATTGTAGTACAGTGAACTCATTGTCATGTTCAAGAAACCAATTTGAAACGATTCGAGCTTTATGACATGGTGCATTATCCTGCTTGAAGTAGCCATCAGAGGATGGGTACATGGTGGTCATGAAGGGATGGACATGGTCAGAAACAATGCTCAGGTAGTCCGTGGCATTTAAACAATGCCCAATTGGCACTAAGGGGCCTAAAGTGTGCCAAGAAAACATCCCCCACACCATTACACCACCACCACCAGCATGCACAGTGGTAACAAGGCATGATGGATCCATGTTCTCGTTCTGCTTCCGCTAAATTCTGACTTTACCATTTGAATGTCTCAACAGAAATCAAGACTCATCAGACCAGGCAACATTTCTTTCTTCAACTGTTCAATTTTGGTGAGCTTATGCAAATTGTAGCCTCTCTCCTATTTGTAGTGGAGATGAGTGGTACCTGGTGGGGTCTTCTGCTGTTGTAGCCCATCTGCCTCAAGGTTGTGCGTGTTGTGGCTTCACAAATGCTTTGCTGCATTCCTCAGTTGTAATAAGTGGTTATTTCAGTCAAAGTTGCTCTTCTATCAGTTTGAATCAGTCGCCCCATTCTCCCCTGACCTCTAGCATTACCAAGGCATTTTTCGCCCACAGGACTGCCGCATACTGGATGTTTTTCCCTTTTCACACCATTCTTTGTAAACCCTAGAAATGGTTGTGCGTGAAAATCCCAGTAACTGAGGAGATTGTGAAACACTCAGACCGGCCCGTCTGGCACCAACAACCATGCCACGCTCAAAATTGCTTAAATCACCTTTCTTTCCCATTCTGACATTCAGTTTGGAGTTCAGGGGATTGTCTTGACCAGGACCACACCCATAAAGGCATTCAAGCAACTGCCATGTGATTGGTTGATTAGATAATTGCATTGAGGAGAAATTGAACAGGTGTTCCTAATAATCCTTTAAGTGAGTGTATAATTCTCAGCAAAACAAGATGTGAATGATCTGATTATTCTGGCAGGGAAGTAGGTGATGAAGGGTGTGACAAAATGTAAACACATCTCAGTCTCACCGTGTCAAACAAGCTGTGTGTGCCTGAACTCTGGCGTCGGTGATGGGGGAACCTGAAGGATAATGAGGGGGAGGAAAGGGGACTCTCAAAGGCCTGGGGAGGGAGGCAGAGGGTGGTAAAGGGGAAAAGCGAGGGAGGATGAGGGGAACGGGATGTGTATCATCACATGCACAAACACACATGACAAGATGGTGAAACTCACTTCCGTGTCTCCTACACTCAGGTCCATGGAGAGTCGTCCTGTCAGACGACACCAAGACTTTTAACAGTTTCACACATTAAAGCACCTGCTCCATCAAAACTTTATATTCCTATGTTGATTTGCACCTTTGATTTAAAGACATTACAGAGAATTTAAACATGCAGTTCAATAGAGAAATTAATGCACAGACACGAACCTCCTGCAAAGCTGTAGCTCACCACAGATTCTGATCGCATTCCTTCCTGAGAAAACAGAAAAATATTAGACAAGCATGTTGTAAATACAGCTGATCGGTCTGGATCAATCAGACTTATCAGTCCGTCAGCTGATCAGACCACAAAAATGACAAGGCAGTCGTTTAAAACCTTCTGTTAGCCATCCAAATGAGAGAAGATCAGGCAAATAGGTTTTTTGCTTTCATAAAGCAAATGATTAATGTCAATTGTTTTTCAATAATATTCAATGAGTGTAACTTTTTAAAAAATATTCTAAACATGTGGAAAACTAAACAAAGGATGGTAGAACTCTGATGTGCTTGTCACCCTGAGAACAAACAGTTTTTCAGTTCAGTAACACATATTGCAGTTCGTCTTTCCACTTTCTATCAGTTTGTTCAGTAAGACGATGAAACAGAAAACTAGGGCTGTAGTCAACCAAAGAAATGTTTAGTCGACCAAAGTCCTGTCCGGCACAACGATTAGTCCACTGAAAAGACACATTTATGAAACAATTTACCAAACAATTGTCATAGAGCATTTATAAAACGACAAAAAACATCAATAATACATTCAACTATAATAATAGCACAATTCTGTGAAAATTAACTGATTTTTTAACTGCAAAGTGAGGAGCTGTCCGAGGTCACAATCGCGGACCTGACCACACAACACCTTACAAAAATATAACGGCTAAAACTGCCAAACATTTTGCCGACTACAGCTGAAACAAGTTGGTTCTAAGTGAATATTGTAAAACTACCTATATTCCTAGGTGAGTATGAAGCAGCATCCATGCTTTGTGCAGCCAGACACAAGTGTGGTTCCGGAGTGTTCTATGCTGCGCTAAACTGTGGCTGTTAAAAAATAGCATACAGATAGCATACAAATAGAATACAGTAATATATAACTAAGGAATAAATAGCAATGAGTAAATCTATGAAAATTTCTTTATTGGTGGAAAAAAATATGAAACTGGTCGACCAATAAGACTGTCAGTTGACCAAGACCGCATCGACCGATTAGTCGACTAAACAACCAAAGTTGACAGCCCTACAGAAAACACTGTCGACTGAGAAGAGCAAACATCAGCAGCACCAGTTTTTCTGTTTACAGTCTCCAACATCAGGTGAAAGCAATTAAACTAGGGCCGCAGCTATCTAATATTTTTGTAATCGAGTACTCTGTCGAATCTTTTATCGAGTAATCGAGTATTCTAATAAATTACACTCTTGTGTTTGTAAACCATTATATCAATAGGGTGTTATAAATTATGAAAGACCTCTTAATATGAGCAAGCAATTGTCAGTTAGTCTTTCAAGTTTTATTCAAAATTGTTTTTCAAAACTTCCACACTTTGAGTCCGTTTGCAGAAGTGACATTAGGTATGGGTATCATTAAGTATTTATCAATACTACTACTCTTAACAATACTCCTTATCGATCTGGTACTTTATCAGTACCTTGAAACAAAAAGGGGAAAAAGAAAAATAATGAACTAATTTTATTTTTTAACAACTGGAACAGCAAAGCACAGAAAATAACTACGAAATTAGAAAGTACAAAATTAATAACTTAATAAAGCCACTATATAAACTTCTTTTATAAATCAAAAACTAAAAATCCTATTTAAAAAAGTTTAAGGTAGTCAAATAAAAAATATCAAACATAATTTCCCCATAAAATAGTGCAATTAAGAACTAAAATTAAAGATTATGAATGTTACAGTGTTTAGTGCAAAATAGGCCCTCTGATTCAGAGCTTTGCTGCACTCAGACAGTCAAACACTGTGTATCTCTCTGTTTATATTTGGTGTATTTTAACAAGGTGTTTGGTCAAATTACTCATGTTCCCGCCTTTACAAGAAAAAGCTTTTATATTGTGTTTATGACAGCGTGCATTGTTGGCATCTATTTTCGTAAAATTAAGCCAAATTTTGGATTTTTTAGTTCGCTCTGTCGTCGTATCTGTGTACCTGCTTGTGATCGGAGGTTCTAGTGAGAGCACGATGCAAACATGGAAGCGCGCAGCTGCCCCACCTCCCCGTGGTGTGTGTGTGTGTGTGTGTTTGTTAAGGTGGAGCGGGCTGCCAATAGTGTGTTTGGCTTGTGTTTATATCTCCCAAAAAAGATGAATACGACCTTAACTTACCGCTAAGAGGACTGATAAGGTTGAAACTTATCGGTCCGGGTGGACCATCAAAATTAGCATCAGGGGTAATTTATGCCGGGTTTTCCATCTTTTTTGCACTCCACCAGTGTCCACATTTTCCACCATGGCTTAAGAGAAAATTACACCTCCACTCGCAGGTGCATTCAGTGCAGCGTCTAATGTATGTGTGCCACTTATTTCAGTCCGGGTGAAACATGATGCCGGGCGATTGTACATTTTTAAAGTAAACAGATGGTGGTGACATAAATTAAAATGGAGCTTCGAGGCAGAGAATTTTCCTCGAAGATTTTTTGTACTCGAATTATTCGAGGTACTCAAAGAATCGTTTCAGCCCTATAATCTGCTTTCTGATCACTTTGGGTTCATTTTTAGATCCAAACCAGCTTTTTATTCCTCTCTACATCGACATGGACAGACGCTCACATACATTCATGTTTTAGTGAAGAGCAACAGGTTCAAGTTACTTTTACATTTCTCTTGTTTAGACCATCATGTTCACATCCCACCTGTTCTGCACCAGTAGGACAATAGTTAAATAAAAATTTAAAGTCCAGAACTGAGTGAAACATCTGGATACGCTCACCTGATCCTGATGAATCTTTCCCCGGAGCTGCTGAGCTCTCTTCCTGGCACTTTCAACCCGTTCCTCCAGTGCTGGGGACGGGTTTTTTAACTGTTCCTCCAACAATTTCTGAAAATTTGTAACTGGTTACCAACAGCAGACAAGTGGGATCCATACCTCAAACCAGAATTGGTCCAGAAGGCTTACCTGCAGTTCAGCCTCTTCCTGCTCCAGCATCTTCCGGAGTATCTGACTTGCGTGTTTCTGCATTTCTGGATCCTGTGAAACATTTTTCCATATAGGTAAGAATTCATGGATTCACGGCATTACCTGGACAATAAATATCTGCTCATTAGTTTCACTCGCCTGTAGCGGTTTGGGTCCAGTGATTCTTTGGGATGACGTGCTGCTCATTCCAGTTGGTAGTGGTGGAGGTGGAGGGGGCTGAGCCTCCCCACTCACTGAGGTTCTGTGATTAGGTGTGAGGTCAGAGGTGAGGGGCTCCAAGGGGACCGAGGGGGCTGATGGGGACGATCCTTGTAGTGTCAGGGCGACATAAGGTCCAGCTACATGATAAAACAATGAAATATTAGGAATAAAAAGCAGGTGAAATAAAAGGGAAAAGAAAAATCGAGTTTGATTCCAACACACATTTTATGAGCTTCACCACCTCCTGATGTGACATGGAGGACACCAGCGAGCCGTTCACCTGACAAGGACAGAAACATTTAACAGATGAAGAAAATGGCCCTCCTACTGTTAAAATCTGTGACAGAAAGCAGTGAAACCTTTATGATTCGGTCCCCCTCCTGAACCCCGGCTTTAACTGCTGCACCACCTGAGGAGGAGAGCAGACACAGTGAAGCTCAGGGAGAAGAAGAAAGTTGTGACACCAACACCTCAGTGCCTTCACGACCTTCTCTCTGTTCGGACAGAGTCCTTGGTTTCCCTCCTCTGACTGACCGGCCTCTTTCTTTGTTGTGTTTTTTGCCACCACTTTCTAACAGGAGTTTTATCACTACAGTGATCCCTTACTTATCACGGTTAATTGGTTCCAGACCCTCCTGCGATAGGTGAAAATCTGTGAAGTAGCAAGGGATCACTGTACTATCAAAAATAATTCAGATAAAAACCTGGTCACCACAGAAGAACCCTGCAGACGGACGAAAGACAGAACTTACATCACACACACCTCATGGTGAAACAGACTTTAAAATGTGAATTCAGTTACTGGGACCTGGTTTCTGCACCTGTAGGAAAATACCACCCGAATCTTATTTTCTTGAGACTCTTATACGCTCTGAATGAAGGGGCAGTTTTGTCGCTGGAACTGGTTCTGTAAATACTTCAGTACCGCCGAAGAGGAACGTTTTTTTCTGACCATTAATGAAAAAGTGGAATTGCTTTAAAAAAAAGGGAACAACCTTTGAGCCCTAATATAAACCTATACTAATAATATATAATAACATACTAATATAAACAGTATCAATACCAACTCCTTTTGTGGATAATAAAGTATCTTTAAACTCGATTCAGATGTCAAAAATTGTCTTAAAGAACATTTTCATGAGCTCTGAATAAAACTGACCGGGACATTGCGATCTGTCTCGCAGTCTCAATGAACAGACTGTATCATTGTGAAAGTAACTAGCAAAACAGCTGCCTTATCTGAGTTTTACTTTCATTTTAACATCTTTCCACATGTCACGTATGCTCAAGTAATCAGAATGATTATTTTTATTTGGAAAAGAATCTGCTATCAGTTTGTGATTTAAAAGCCGGCCTTTGAAACCATAATGTTTTTGGTTTAATCATTAAACAGAAACGTTGTAGTGAGCGCTGTTAAGTTGTCCCTTGTCAGGAAGAATTTTTTGAATGAGAGATGTTAGAGCCTTCTTAATGGCTGAGAAACATACTTTTTTATGGAACGACAAAGCAGTTCTCAGGTTTTTACAGCAACCCTGCAGGAAGTGTGAGTCTCACCTGGTCGGACATTTTGCACGAGCTTGATTCTCTCTCCACACACAGTGAAGCCGAAACCAAGCTGGTCCTTCTGCACGATCACACACCTCTGAACAAGACCAGGACCTGACCACAGAGGGGAGATGAAAACTCTGCTTGTTATGAAACAGAATAAAATCCCTGACAGATCGAAAAGTGATGAAAAAAGGTCAGCATAGGGTGTTACATGTGGTGTCAGCAGAGACGTCTGCTGTCGACTCTCTGTGCTGGCTGGTAGAGGATTTACGCTCCGAGTCTCCAGCTGTCAGACTGCTGATCCTGCAGGATGAGAAACGAGAAAGCGTCTCAAAGTTAAATGATATCAAACAGGCCAAATTAGAAGAAGGAAAATGCTTGGCAGTCAGGCAGAAGGAAAGGGGGGGTTACAGAATGAGAGAAACATGTAACAGGCCGAATAGAAAGGAAAAGAAGATCATTACAAACAGCAGAAAATGACAAGAGAAATGGAAGATGGGTGTACGGGGTCTGATGGGACGAGTGAGGGAACGAGAGGTAGACACCAAGAAGAAAGGGGCTGATAGAAAAACTCACCAAGCTGCAAAGGGGCTGAAAGCGAAGCGTGGCAGGTAAAAAGAGAAATTCACACAGAGACAAAAACCGATGAGGAAGGAACAGACTCTTCTAACCATCCTCATCTTCCTCTCTTCTCTTACAGATTATCAACACTCCAAGAGATGCAGACATTTAAACGGTGCAGGAGAACACACACACAAAACAGGTCTGAACATGTTATAAAAGTAGTCAGCTGTGAACATCTGCACACACTGATGGAGGCCAAGTAACCTAACGCTTCACACCTGAACAGAAGTCAGACGTTTGTTTGGGAAACACGTAAGGAACCGTGTTAGAATAAGACTTAATGAGAGCGGAGAGTTCAAATGTTTTCAATATCATCACAAAAAGTCATCCGCAATTCCTGCGTTCAGTCAGTTACTGGGATTTAACTGATTTACTTTCAATAATGTAACAACTAAACAAAAAAGTGCAGGTTGTAGAAGTTTCAGTGAAAAGGGATATGTTACAATGTTACAGAAAATAAACACTTGGAGCCAAACTGAGAAATAGTCTCCAAATAGAAGTCTGAAGTTTAGTCTGTAAATCGGTTCCTGTTTGTCCCACTTTTTGTATTTTGGAGTCTTTTTAGTAACAAAATACCAGAAAAACTGAAAGTGGGTTTAAACTATGGTGTTTTGTTCAGAAAAGTTGCTCCGATCAGCATGAAAAACATGAACATGGAACATGCAGCTGCCTGATGAAGAACATGAGAACATCACACAGTAATGATGGTTCTGATGTGTTCTTATGAACATGTGGATGAAACAGCTGAAACATCACTTCACTTTGTTTTCCCCCATTAAAACTACAATCAGGATTTTATAAATTTGAACTGCTGAATTTTTAGAGAAATTATTTGAACAAGAACCGTTTCAGCCAGAATCTCAAGGGGTTGCAACAACATTCATGCAGGAGTTTCAGAAATGTCATGAAGTGTTTATGGGGGCATATGTTTTCCTTGCGTGAGTCACAGAACCTCGCCATCAAGACGACTGAGTTCTGAAAATGTTCAAAGAATTTTCAGGATTATGTTTCTCTCACAGTAGTTTCTTGAGATCTGGCGTCCATCGAACTGCCCCACAGCATATTATTCTGTTCTACTGAGACCTGCTGTTCTGATTCAAGGACACTTTCTATTCATTTCTACATCTTTATGTGGAAATTTTTTGAAATACAAAATATTTTAAAAAGTTAGTTTTGAGTTTCTGAGGTCCTAAATCCAAATACTAGCATTAAATGAGAAATAGACAGAAAGCTGGGGTCTCAGTCACGCCCTCTGGACTCTGCCTGGAACCCATCTGGAAGTTTTCACACTCTAGTTTCTGTAGAACAGAAAGTGAGACGAAAGTGAGAAAACTTTGGGCGGGGTCAGCAAATAAGCTGGTTTTAAAATAAGGATAAACTGTAAGACACTTCCTGACAAGAGTGTTTGCACGACTGTCACAACTTGTTTGCAGTGATGCCAAATGTCCCACACAACTCGAAAAACATCATATAAAACTAGTAGCTGAAGTGTTGCACAGACCATTTCAGAGTGATTCTAACTGAAAACATACAAATTCTCCAACAGCCATAGTCCTGGTGAGAGAAGAAGCATCTAAATCCATCTGTGCAGTTTTCAACAGTGATGAGCAGGGTACTCCAATCTCTGCTTTGGCAGGCTGTCATCTGTCAGTCCTTCACGATCTGATACTGTCAGTGTAATATTGTAACACTGAATCAGAGAATAACCACAATGAGTTCAGGTACAGGAGTGGCGCCAGAAACAACCGTAAACTTAAAACCAAGAATCACGTTTGGTGTGTTTGAATTCAGACCTCAGTTAAACCCCAAAAATCCTGCCAGCTTGTCGGGGAGCATTTGCAAGTCTTTAATGGACACAAACAAAGATATTTTTTTTCTTTTTTGCATTTAACACAAGCCCAAATGTGAACATAAATGCTTAATACCAGTCAGGTAGATGGAACCTGAACATATCAGATTTCACATCTAAGAACAGCAAAGAATCACTGCATCCATGTGTGTTGTGACACATAATGTCACCAGAGAGAAATTCCTAAATCCACTGACTCCCCCGACACTCAGCAGACCGCTGTCCGATCTAAACAGCCTTACAGGCCCCTCTGCTGTCACATGACACACTCGGTAGTGGGAAGACTGGACTTGAACACAAACCAGAAGAAACAAAGTGAGAGACAGTTAGGATACAAGGGAGACAAACATGCCTCACACAGGCTACACTGCAGCACAAGGTCACGTTAGATACAGAAAGGGTGAAATGAAATGCCACACACGAGCAGTAAATAGAAATCAGGTGTTACAGTGAAACACAAATGCTGGGATTATTTCGATTCATTCCAAAAAGTCGTTGCACCCTGAAGTTAACCTGTCTGACTTGTTCTTCCCACAGCAAAACTGGACCTCACTCCAATAAAAGTGTTTCCCAGCAGCTGATCTGGGAGAGCAACATTTTTTAGCTGGGCCTGAAGATGTGCTGCCAGTAACAGAAACCACCTGGGTGTGCGGGATGTGAGGCTCGCCTCGTACCTGTCCAGGGTGGATGTGGGCTGGCGGAGGCTCATGTCTGCAAACGAGACTCCTCTGCTTCCTGGCGTAGGGTAAATACCGTCACTGGGCCTCTTCTATCATCCTACTCATTGCTTTCTTCTTCAGCTTGCAGTCAAGACAATAGAGCTGTCTGTTGTGCTTTGATCAGATCTTTAAGCCACTGGGAAGCTGGTGCAGATCAAACTTTTCTCCATGTTCTTAGACGCACCAGCAATTCCACTCAGATCAGGACTTCAAGAATAAAGTGCTGCTAAAAGTGACTGTAAAGCCTTCAGTGTCTGGATGTGGTGGTTTTACTGTGGAACAGGCAGGACTCATCAATCATGAATGAATGGCTGATACGTCTCAATGTGCTACAAATAAACATCCAAGCTTTTAATCTCCATGTGCAACGAAACCACTGAGAGATCAGCTCAAAAAGATTTATTTACCATATGTGACTGAGGAAGTTATTAACTCAGGATTAACTTAAATAATTAGGGTTAACTTTACGACGAAGCCAAACAAACTCAGTTATTTACATGTAGCCTTCAGATGTCTCAGGCTTGATAATCCTCGATAAACGAACTTTTCCTGTTTTCACTCGTATTACATTAACTATGCTCAGATTTAAGCACAAACATCCTCGTTACTCATTTACTAACCAAACATTTGCGGCGGCCCACTTCATTCAGCCCTTATTAGCGTACTGAAAATAGTAGGCCTCGTTCAGCCTGCGGCATTGCGTTAGCTTCGACTCCCCTCGATTGCTGTGTCCGGAGATTGCTAGCTAGCACGCTAACCGACTACATCAACAAAGCATGGTTTCGGCTACATGAGGACAAATAGTTATTAAAGTGCTAGACACCGTCCGGGTGGATATAAATTCCAGTCCGAGAAATCCAGGAGTCCAGTTTTAGTACAGAATCAAAGAAAGTTGCATGATAGTGAGTAAGCTGGTTGCATTCCAGCAGAGCTTCAATCTTCCATTATGTTTTTTTTTTCTTTTCTAAAATACAGACGTAGTCAGGCTCTATTTCCCTTTTCAGTTAAGCCGGACGAGTCCAGAAAAAATTGTAATCTTGATCGGATACAGTTATTTCCTCCACAGTCACAGTGTTGAATGAGTTGTGTGTGCGATGATCCTGCTGCCCTGACTGATCATCCAGCACCAGCATCCCTCAGTGAGCAGGTTCAACAACACCGCCCTCGTGTGGAGGAGCCACAAACTGCAGGCAACAACAGCGTCATCGCGTGGACGAACTATTAACTGCAGGCAACAACAAAAACAAGTGAAGGAAACACGTTTTAGCAACAACCAAAAATAAATAAATACATAAAAAACTACCTACATTTTTCATGAAGGGAAGGGAAATGACTAAAAACTATACCATGTTACTATTAGTCATTGCTCAACTGAAGTAGGCTATCTCTCTGGTCCAGGGCGGCTACTGTAACTATCTAATAATTATCTGTTTAAAATATGATCATTAAACAAATATAAGTTAATCAAAACACATTCTCCAATAAAATGCACCAACTGTTCTGCTTCCTCACAGATGGGTCAAATGGAGAGAAATAAGAGCGGTCAAGAAAAGTATCAATAATAATAATAATAATAATAATAATTACAACGTTAGTTTTTTTTTCTAATTACATATTGATAAGCTTCAGAAACAAAGTTAATAGTAATAAAACAGACAACTTATTTTCACTTAATGATATCGGTTATAACATCTAATTCATTTCAATCCCTTCAACACAGTTTTTAAAGTTAACGTAGATACTAGTTGTTTTTGTTTCAAACTTTACACTGTAAGGCTGCAGACCAGACCAGCTGGAAGCCTTCAGCGAAAACACTTTTTAATGTAATTTACCCACTACATTTACTACACCTGCATTGCCAGTGACAGTTTATTTTCTCAGTTCTTGTATGAAGCGTGAATTGGACCCTGGCGGTTCCGAACGTCCCAGGTCTGAACAGGATTTCAACACTTTACCATATAAGGCCCGAGTGGTGCGGAAGCTGCGATGCTGCGCGTGGAGAAATTTCAAGCCCCCACAGAGACTGCCAGTATTTCCGAACCAAGCAGCGGTAAGAACAACACAGACTACACACGTAGTTTTATTTTACTTCATTTCTGTATAAACCGCTTATATTCGAGCTTAAGTCCAACTTTGATTTGGATCATTTTGTAAAGTGATTACACTGGGGCGCGGCATGTCCGCTATTTGAAACAGGAAACTCTTTCTCATCCACTGAATATTTAAGGTCTGACCAGCACAACGTGCCTCTGTAAGTATTTCCACCCAAGATTGTTATGAATCTGCTCACAGAGCAAACCAGAAAGAACAAACAAGGTATAAAGACCTCATGTAAGTACTTTCAAGCTGCTTTCTTTTCATTGTTTCATGTCAGCTGAATTATTTGAAATATTTAGACATATATATACGCGCGCGCGCGCGCACACACACACACACACACACACATTACACATCTGTTTATAAAAAAGAAGCTGCAGTGACGTAGAGCAGCTTCTGTGTGCTGCGAAACTCATAGGTTAAACCAAAAGTTGGTTTCCTGTCAGCAGTGAAGATGCCACACTCACCAGCACACAACCACAACTTTCTGAGTGTGTGAGCTGCTAACACACATCTGTCACAGCTGTGAAACAGAGTGGCTCGATGAAAATACTTCGCTCTGTTAGTTTGTTGTCTGTTAGATTGCGCTTCCTCTACCTGCTAGTAGGTCAGTAACGCATCTACCGTTCTTATCGCTGATAATTTGCAGCCTATTCGTGCTGGACACCGGAGGGAGGTGAGGACAGAAAACAGCTTTTTATGTATAAATTCTATCCCCTGCATTGTACGCTGCCTCTGTTCTTTAGGTTTGGCAAATTGCATCCACTGCTTGTACACCGCCTGTGTCCTAAAGGTTAGGGTAAACAATAGAGGCAGCACATAAAAAAAGCAGTTTTCTGTCCTCACCGCCCTCTGGTGGCCAGCACGAATAGGCTGCAAATTATCAGTGATAAAATGGTAGATGCTTACCTATTGACCTCTTAGTAGGTAGAGGAGGCACAGTCTAATGCGATTCAATGGGTGTGATCACCGCTGATAATAGACCATTGAATGCATTGATAACATCCGAATCGGCTGATCTGAGTCCAGCGAATTCACAAAATGAATATTGACAAGTTGGAGCCAAAGCCAGGCAAATCTAGAGGCAGTCAGATTGAAAAGTCTGTAAATCAGTGGTTTGGGGTTTTTTAGGTTTTTTAGATAAAAATGGTTCAAATAACCACAAAGTAATGAAATTTGTGTTAAATGGCCTCTTTAACTTGTATTCTGATAGAGAACAGATACTCTACATGTTTTATAAGATTTGGCAGAAACGATAATTTACATGTTGCTACTTTTATATGGACTGTTGATGAATATCCAAATTATTTTTCACAGTAATGTTACTCCATACAATCAGCCCTGCAGAGCTGCTTCCTGACACTGACATTAGACAGAGCAACCTGGCTCTTAATGGACAATAACATTACTAATTTTCAGGCACAGTAAGGTCCGAAATTGCAAAGCACAAGAAAAGAGAAGGAAAACAGTGACTGTGAAACATTTTGATCTGTTATCTGGCTGTTTTAAGTACTGTACACCAAATCATTAGACAGGGGCAATTGAAAATATCAAACTGTATAAGTTTGTGCTGATAAATTTCAGTTGTCTACTGATTTTAATTTTTCTTATCAATAAATGTGAGTTTCACTGAACATCAGAATAATAAAGTGAGTGTCACAGTGAATATTGTGGTTTCTCGTGTGGTAATAACAGTAGAAACTGTTTTCAAATGGAAAACATGCTTTTGTTACATATGTTCATGGGATTGCTTGTGAAAAACGTGTTAAATTCCTGCATTTTTTTCCACATGATTTTCTTTTGCAGTCACGTTTGTTTAGACTCAGGCTGCAAGAAATATTGACTTAATAATATCCATATCACAAAGAATTCCAATGAATCTCAGACACAAACTGTTGGCTACAAATATAAACCGGTCAGTCAGGAAATGGACTGGGTTGTGATGACGTGGGTTTATGTCATAGAGCATGATCATTATTGCACAATCTTGCACATGCACATGTTCTGAAGTCAGATGACCCACAAAGCGCTTCACATTATTGTCATTCACACAAACACACGTCTCATGATAAATCACATATTGCATCACAAAGGCCTCACCGCAGGGGAAGTGTCCTACACAAGGACACAACAGTAATGCCCTGTCCCAATACCCACACTGCACCCTAAGGTCTTCCACGAAGAGCACTTAACAGAAGTTCACTTAAGTGTGTAGTGAACAAGTGTGCACATATCAGCAGTATTGGGACAGCGAGCACTACGTGCCACAGCGTTCTTTCTCCATGACAACCAAAATGGCAGTGTCAGTCGCTGTTTGCACTATTTTCATATTAGAAATGATTTTTAAACGCCAACAAACATTTATTTTGAGGAGAATGAAGCACAGGAACCAAAAGAGGTGTATAAGACAGAATAAGTGATTAAACTGTTAGTATATCATGTCCGAAAATACACATCAGTTATTAATTAATTATATTTTTTATTAGATATGTGACACATCTTTCCAACAGAGAATCAATCAATTGTAATTACACATTTAGACAATGAAATAAAATATTGATTATTTGGATTCTACACTTGAGCAAACATTTTTTTGATTCAGCCATTTCTCCACCTTCTTCTTCTTTCGTCAGAATTCACAAGCAGCAATGCATTGTGGGAAATATCCTTCACTGAAGTCTGCACTGGTGTGGGCTTTGGCAAAGTGCAGATTAAGCATTTGAAAGGGGCAGAGCCAAGGGCACGACTCTCCACTCTGGAGAATCGAGACACCCTACACCAGGGGTCTCAAACTCCAGGCCTCGAGGGCTACTATCCTGCATGTTTTAGATGTTTCCCTGCTTCAACACACCTGATTCAAATGAACAAGTCGTTAACAGGCTTCTGCAGGACTTGTTGAAATACAGAGGATTTGAATCAGGTGTGTTGAAACAGGGAAACATCTAAAACATGCAGGATAGTGGCCCTCGAGGCCTGGAGTTTGAGACCCCTGCCCTACACACTTGCGCCCTTCATCGGGAATGCCCATTTGAAGTGCACAAGGGCGCAAGTGCGGGTATTGGGAGAGGGCCACTGTTTGCGCTATTTTGATACTAGTAATGATTTTAAAACTCCAACAAACATTTATATTGAGGAGAATGAAGCGCAGGAACCAAAGAAGGTGTATAAGACAAAATGAGTGATTAAACTGTATATCATGTCCGAAAATACACGTCAGTACAAGGGCACTACTCTCCACTCTGGAGAATCGGGACACCCTACGCACTTGCGCCCCTCATCAGGAACGCGCATTTGACAATGCAAGGGTGCAGGGACAGGGCCCAAATCCATTTTTTGTAGATGGAGTGGGGATTCGAGCCGATGACCCTCCAGTTACCAGTTAACAGGTGTGTGTGTGTCAGTTATTGAATAATAATATCATTGTTCTTTCTGATATCTGCAGCTTGAAGCTTGTAATCTGTTTGTACAGTGGTTGATGGTTATATGCATGACCTCGGTGCCCAGCAGTTTTGTGCTTTAACGTTGTGATCATTTGTCAGTTGGTGGTCATTTTGACTGTAATCACGGGTGTCAGTGTTTCGTATTGATGACAGATAATTGGAAATGATGTATGGTACCGCCAAATGTTTTGTGCATATATCTGTCAGAGCTGCGCATATAAGTGTATGGATTCCCTATGACACAGAAACATGTTTTGTGCATATAAGCGTTGTGCATATAACCGTCGACCGCTGTATAAAGTTTTCTTTTGATGTTTATGGAGGAAAATCCTGAAGAAAAGCTGCTGGATGTCACATCTGGAGCTTTTTCCAGTTGACTGGTGGAGGTGAAGCTTGTGGTGATAGTACTTTATTCATTTGTCTGTTAACAGAATGAAAGTTTTGAATGAATGTGGAGAAAACTTTCTGAATATGTTACGTACCGATCTTGTATGAATCCAAAATTATGCACCACAACCAGAAAATCTGCCATAAAGGAACAACAATATTGTATGCTCAGGTTAGGAAATGTCTGCAGTGCAAGAACAAAGGAGTTAGTGATGAGCAAAGGTATAGGTTCCAGTCACAGCAAATGAAACTGGATACCTTTGACTCTGTGTTTAACAGTTTTCTTCACAGGTGAGTTGAGGAGACGCAGCGTCAGACGTGGAGGATGACATCATGGTGAGGTAAGTATTAGTTCACAACTGTATTGGACAAGAAGACAGGTTAGTTGGGAGGTAGGCAGCCTTTGTAATTAGGTAACGTGAGACAGTAAGTTGGTTGAGCTACTTCCGAATAGCTGCATTAGTGGCAAGTCTACAAGCGAGTAGTGTTGAAAACAATTCCAAATTACAATTAATCCAATCCACTTTTCCACCAGTAATCCAATAAACAGAAACAAGTCAACTTACAGAGATTCAAAGGTATGAAGGAAGAGGCAGAAGACGAAATCAGGCAGGCCATTTCCAGGTTGTTATATCAGAGCATTAGAGTCAGTAGGAAGTCGGCAGGTATAAGCAGAGTTATGTATGTTGTGGTATCACACACAGGCTTTCAGACAGGTAAGTATGCTGGTTAGTAAGACAAAAATATTCAACATACTGGCAACTGACTTGATGACATGACTTCCCTTATAAAGGGGCATGACCAGGCGCTATGAATGACCAGAGAGACTGAACACAGGTGAGTAGTTGCACTAATGACATGAACTGGGACAGAGGTGACTGATAGAAATATGAAAATATGTCAGAAACGACATGGGAACTATTCTAATACAGTAATGGTGTTAAAATAAAAACTGGTGCTCATTAAAGAGCCTCTCACCCTTAAAACAGCTTTTTTCTGCATATAAACTCTATTAGTGGGTCTTTACCAATGCAACCCTTCAGTTTCTGGGCATTTTTTTTTTACATTTTCATGTATACTTGTTAAATTCTACACTTTTTGGTCTAAAAACATCTTAGTGCTGCCCTCTTAGGGTTGAAAGGTGGCTATTGCATTTGAATTTTGTGATTGGCTGAAAGCAGTACATGTCCACATCAGTGGTACATGTCTACGTCACCAGCATCATCTCTAAGACATGCCTTCTGGAGTATAAAACCATCTCTCAAACAGCCACACTCGCCCCCGCCCGTTGTCTCCAGCTTCTCACAAAGGAGCTGCACACAGGAATTTAGAGCAACTGGCTGAAAACTATAACAAAGAGAATAACTAATATCAGTAAAATCAGGGCAAAGACTTCATTTTATTGCAGTGATTGTGTGGATGTGATTTGTGCACGTTATATTTCTATTCAGACATTTACTCAGACCCATGTCAGCAACTCGGCAATAGCTTTAGCATTGTGGCTAACAACAATAAATCGGTAAACTACTCTGAAAACTAGGACAAAGAGAATAACTAATATAATTAAAAGAATAATTAAATCGGGGCAAAGACTTTTCTGCAGTGGTTGTGATTGTGTGGATGTGATTTATAGACGTTATAGTCTCATCATGGCCGGATTACCGTCTACAGCATGGCAGAGTCACACTGGTGCTAATCTAAACACGGAGAAGTGCTACATGTCAATCGCAGCTCAGGACCGCCTCTTAAATTAATGTCTACTTTCAGCATCATTTGAAAAAGCAGTTAGAAGGCAGGAATATAATAATAAGGGGGTGAGTTCCTCTTTAAAGCAGAAGTCTGTTCAGAAGGAACTTGAGATGCTCATCACTAAACTGCATTTCAGGGTTTCAAAACGTAGATCTCTGCCTGCTCCTTCATTTCAGACTAATTAAAATATGTCTGTTTGTGTTTGTTCTAACCTTTCAGCAGCACAAACTGAACTAACTGCTTGTTTCTCTCTTTGAACTGGCATGTGTCTGAATTATCTTTCAGTAGGAGATTCTTCAGTCATTTATTGAACGCAAATCCCCATTTCTATTTTATTGTGTGTCTGAGTAACACTTGTCCAATTTGAGCTCTTTGGGCACAAGAGGGCATCAGCATAAAACGCCAGACCTGTACAGCTGCACTGCTGTTAGTTTTAGTTCTCATCAAGGGACTTTCCAGCTCTTTAAAGTGTAAGAGGCTCAACTTCAGCTTCCTGTGTAAACAGGTCACATCATGAACAGGAAGCCTCGAACATCCCTCAGTTTTTACAAAACTTCACTCTTGAGCCTAGACACATTAGTGATGAATGAACCATGTATTAGTACTGATCCAGGTCATTTGGGATTTATTCAGAACAGCAGTCCACTGATCAAATACCTTTAGAATTCCAATCAGTAAAACCAGTTTTCTTAGGATTTATTTCATTTAAAAAACCTGATTCTGAAAAATTCTGCATCTTTTCTTCATAGATTTGGCCAAAAGAAAAGATTCCATACCACTAACACTATCAGAATGGGAAATTTGCTTTGTCTGATTATGTTTCTTTTTGCAGGCTATGTGATACGTGCCAGAGGGGGAGTGTAACAAGCAGCCAACACGTTCAATTTCACTCTAATCTTTGCTGGACTACAAAGCCTCGTTCATCTCCTGACTGAGACATCCCATCATGCCAATCATTGTATTTCCCACTTCCCAGCTGCTATGGGTGCGCATAGCTGCCGTGCTGTTTACCTGTGTTGCGTTCAGTGTCGTAGCGCACGGGGCCATACTGCCTCATGGAGGCATGGCAGACTGGTGCATCTTCTGTTGGGCATTCAGCTTTGCCTGCTCCTTGCTGGTCCTGCTGGTGGAGCAGTGCGGCCTTAAGACCCGAATCCCTGTTTCATGGTCCAACTTCCCCATCACAGTTGCCTGCTACGCAGCCCTTTTCTGCCTCTCAGCCTCCATCATCTTCCCGGTGTTTTTTCTCAAGAGTCAGGGGTACAGCAAGGAGATTCGTGACCATCGCATCGCTGCTACGGTCTTCTCCTGCCTGGCGACTGTAGCCTACTTGTGGGAGGTGAGCCTGACTAAAGCCAGGCCAGGAGAGGTGGCGGGATACATGGCTACAGCTCCAGGTTTGATGAAAGTGTTCCAGACTTTCTTGGCCTGCATTATCTTCATCCTGGTCAGTGACCCTGTGTCGTATGACCAGCATCCAGCCCTAAAGTGGTGCATGGCTGTGTACTGCATCTGCTTCATCCTCTCCATGGCCATAGTGGTGCTGTGTGTGGGAGAGTGCACCAGCTGGCTCCCCGTTCCCTTCTCCAAGTTCCTGTCAGGCTACGGGCTCCTGGCAGTCATCATGTATCTGACTGCCACCATCATCTGGCCTGTGTTCCAGTTTGACAAGCAGTACCATGCCAGAGGGAGCGAATCAACCAAACTGATTGTTGTAGCTGTGCTCACTGCCCTAAACTTCCTGTTTTACCTTGCTGACATGGCCTACAGCTCCAGACTGGTGTTTGTAAGTACCTGAGCAGAGAGGAAATGAAGAACACACAAAAAGCAGATGGGGTTTCAAACACCATTGCAGAACAGATGATAAATTTCTTACAGAAATGACAAAAGGATTATGAAATCAGATGAAAACAGACCTGACTAAATTAGGAAACCCCAAATAACCCCAAATTCCAAACCACATACATAGCATGTGTATACGTTTGCATCATCACAATGCTGCAGTGTTTATCTTTTCATGTGAAAAGCTTTGTGCTAAATTTTTGTATGAAATAAAACAAGAAATGATCTGTGGGATTTGCCTTTACATTGTAGAAATCATAGGTAGCACACTGGAACACATGGTAACACCAACATGAAAAGGTTATTATTCACGCATCACAACTCAACATACATGATCTTATTCATGCATTTATTATTGATGTTTGTATTTAACTGTGTGAAATAATCTTATCTAAATAAAAGATATTTCAACCTAAACCAATGAGGATTTTATTTTTAGCAGTAGTCGTGGCTAGCGGAGGAGAAGCTCAAAAAACCACCTGCATCATTTAAGTCATGGGTATGGGAGCCTTTTGGCTTCCCTATAAAATAGAGTGATAACTGAAGAAGGGTGGTGGACAAAACATTTGACATTTACATTGAAGTGTATGCCTGTTTTATAATTATTCACTGTGCTAAAGACTTAAAATACACCTATTTGGTGCCCACTAGTGGTCTGAAAGCGCCCACTAGTAGCACTAGTCATAATACTAGTGTGGCAGATTGTCTTACTAGTGTATGACAAAGTACAGTTGGATATCATGGATATAACAGATATGTAATAAATGCCCAAACGCCCACTAGTAGCTTAGAAGCCACAAGTAGCACTAGTGGACGCTTACAGCCCATTTGTAGCAGCACTAATGGGCCCTTAAAGCCCACTAGAAGCACTAGAGGCAACTAGTGGCACTAGAGTACGCTTATGGGGCGTTTACACTGCCCAATGCCTCCAGGCAGCAAAACGCGCAAACGGACGAAAGTTGCTGTTTAAACAAAAACACAGCTGCTTGCACACGTTGTACAGTCCGCGATGTACGT